>JZKD02S1562778.1:49322-61721 GCA_000966675.3 Picea glauca
ACTCAGACGATGCCCAAAAACTTAATCTCTTTCCTGCTACAATGAAAGATTCAGCCTTAAGATGGTTCATGAGCTTAGGAGAAAATACAATCCTCTCTTGGGATCAGATGAAAGAAACATTTTTATGGAAATACCAAGAATATTGTAAGGATAATGCTAAAAACGACATTTTTAAAATGCAACAAATAGAATATGAAATCCCTGAAGAATTCTTAGAAAGGTTCTTATACAACTATCAGAAATCAAAACTATTCACCACAGACCCAGATGTAGTAAGAACTATATTCTTGAAAGGTCTTAGAGATGACTGCATAGAAGTTTTAAACTTGTTGAGTTCAGGAGATGCACACCAAAATCCTTTTCTAGAGATTGCAGATCACTGTAGAATATACTCAAGAGGACAAGCTAAAACAGGAAAAGGACCAAGAGATCCTTTTAGCAGAAATGCAAAACAAATCTCAAGGACTGTCACCAGAACTGAGTTAGGAAACTTATTAGAGAACTTTAAAACAGACATCTTGAGCACAATCAGTAACCAGTTAGATACTCTAAAACTGAAAAAGAAACAAGAAGAAGAGGTTTCTTTAGCAATATTTGGTCATATATGTCGAAATAAGCATAATGAGAAATAATGCCCATTAAATGTTATAGAAATCTGTGGCTTGTGTACACTAGAACACCCCACATCTGAGTGTCCAACTTTTCTTGAGCTACAAGCCATGTATAGGGGAGGAGGAGTCTCACAATAACAACCATACCCTTCCATAAGACCTTGGAGATCCCAAAACCCCAATACATTTTATGACCCTAATGCACAATATCAACAACAATAATGGGGTCCTTCTCCAATGACCTATCCATAATGGACAACTCAACAAGCTCAAACTCAACCTTGGAAACAAGGTTGGAGGGGACCTGTGTATGGAAATCCCTCTTATCCTACATATCCACAGTACCCTGCAAACATTTCCCAATTACTACTTGGATTCAACCCACCACAGATGCAAGCTTTACTCCCACCTCCTAATTTACAAACCCCTTGAACCCTAACCAGCACCAACAACCACCTATAAATTCCAATCAATAGAAAAACCAAGCTTCCCACAACCCTCTGAAACCAACAACAATCCCTACCCAACCAATCCCTAACCCCAGTAATTGAACCACCCACCCAGTGAAAAATACAAAAGTTCAAAACTTTCCCACCTATGAAATTCAACTACGATCCGGGAAAATTGTAAACCAATCAAATCTTGCAGTAATAATTCAGGAAGAAAATGATAACCATTCCGAGGAAGAAAACACTCAAACCACTCCTGCAGAAGAAGAGACCTCCCCTCCTATTCCAATCACCTCTTAGTTTGTACAAGTACCCCAACAATTTAATCTCCCACTCTACCCCGAAAGACTATTAGTGAAGAAACCTGACCCACCCTTTCACAGAGATATAGAAGATGAATCACGAAATGTATGTATAAAAATACCTCTGGTGCAAGCCATTAAGGATATCCCCATATGCGCGAAAATCATAAGGGATCTTTGCATCAAGAAACTAGGAAGGAAGAAGAAGGAACCTCCCCTTGTTCAGGTGGTGGGACAATTATCTGAAATGCCATACAAATATAATGACCCTAGAAACCCAGTAGTCACTGTTGAAATTAATGGTATTTCTCTACCAATCACACTAATTGATTTGGGTGCAACAATTAATGTAATGCCTTTTGACACTATGAAAAAGCTCAAAATCAACCAGTTAAGACCAACCCAAACCATGATAGAGTTGGCAGATAAGTTAGTCATTAGCCTTGTAGTAAGTCTAGATGATGTCAGTCACTTTAGCTTCCTGAGAATATCCAGTAGACTTTTTAGTCATATATTCTAAATCATCCTCCAAACTAGAACACCCTGTGGTTCTTGGCCGCCCTTGGCTGGCCACAACAGATGCCTTTATCAGCTGTCAATCTGGTGAGATGACTATATCCAATGGCACACATAGCCAAAATCTTGTTCTCTTACCTCCTGCCCAACCGGCACAGGAAATACCTGTTTGGTTAGAAAACCCTTATGGAGAGGAAGATTGCATTAGACCCCTGTTAACACTTGAACAAGTAAGAGGAATGAAATAACAATCAGATGAACAAGTATTAAGTTTATTTTTGGCTAACACAAATTGCATTGAATACCCGAGGTCTTTTGCAGAATTGTCACATATTTTCAGTTCCGAATTTCAACAAACTTGGCACCCTGATTTCACTCAATTATATACTTTATCACTAGCTTCCTTAGAGAAGGAAGAAACTACTGAACTTGTTGAAATTAGCCTAGGAAAACCTTTGTATATCAACTCTAGTTTGGAACCAAAACAAAAGACGCAAGTAATTGAAATGCTCCAAAGACAATTTGATGCCTTTGCATGGGATTATGTAGAAATGAAATGAATTCACCTTGACACATGCAAACATCATATCTACACTAATGACCAAATCAGACCAGTTAGATAGCCTCAGTGAAGGATGAATCCAACCCTTAAAGATATTGTAAAAGAGGAATTACAAAAACTCCTTCAAGCCAATCTCATATACCCCATATCAGATAGTCAATGGGTATCTCCACTTGTCATAGTTCCCAAGAAAAATGGTAAGTGGAGGATATGTGTAGACTTCCGGGAGTTAAACAAAGCCACCCATAGGGATTATTTCCCCTTACCATTTATTGATCAGGTGTTGGATACCTTGTACGGAAATAAGTATTTTTCATTCCTTGATGGGTTTAGTGGTTATAACCAAATACAAATAGCACCCGAAGACCAGGAGAAGACCACTTTCACCTGCCCATGGGGTACCTATGCTCATAGGGTGCTCCCTTTTGGACTTTGCAATGCCCCAACCACTTTTCAAAGGGTTGTCCTAGCCATTTTCTCTGATTTGACCAATGATTGCGTGGAAGTCTACATGGATGACTTTACAGTCCATGGACAAGACTTCCAACAAGCTTTGACCAGTATAGAAAAAGTCTTGATTAGGTGTAAGGAAACTAACCTTTCCTTAAGCAATGAAAAGTAAAAAATTATTTTCACTGAAGGTATTATTTTGGGACATCACATTTCTGGTTCTGGAATGAGAGTTGATCCAACAAAAATTTATATTATTACACAAATCAAAATACCTTCCTCACAAAAGGAAGTTCGTAGATTTTTAGGGCATGCTGGCTACTATAGAAGATTCATTTTGAATTTTACAATCCTAGCTACCCCTTTATTCAAGTTATTATCTAAAGAAGCCAAATTTAAGTGGGGTTATGAATGCCAAATATCTTTTGAAACTCTAAAACATAAGTTGTCAACTACCCCTGTATTAAGAGGACCAAATTGGTCCCTTACTTTTCACATTTGTATCGATGCCTTAGACACAGCCCTTGGGGCAGTTCTTGGACAAAGAGAAAATAAAATTCCTTATGTTATTTACTTTGTCAGTAAAAATCTGTCTCCAGCTGAAGTTAATTATACGGTCACAGAAAAAGAATTGCTAGTTGTAGTCCATGCTATCAATAAATTTAGACACTATATTACAAGATATCAAGATTTTGTACACACTGATCATTCAACCATCAAATTCTTAATGAACAAACCTGTAACAAATCCTAGAGTTACAAGATGGATCTTATTATTGAAAGAGTTTAATATCAACATTATTGATAGACCTGGAAAGGATAATCTTGTGACTGATTTCTTATCTAGAATGATTCATCTGGGAGATAACGCACCAGTAGAAGATAAATTTTCTGATGAAAATTTGTTTTCTATTTCTACAGTCAATCATTGGTATGCATATGTAGCTAACTATCTTGTGATAGGAAGGATGCCTCAGAAATTGTCTCCTAGAGAAAAACATAAAGTAATTCAGCTAAGTGCAAACTACATGTGGCACGATGATTGCCTCTACAAAACAGGACCGGATTTGGTAATCAGGAGATGTGTAAGGGAAGATGAAATTCATGATATTCTGCAAGCCTACCATGATGGTCCTTGTGGAGGACACTTCACAGACAAGAGGACCGCTTACAAAGTTCTACAATCTGGTTATTACTAGCCTCATATTTTCAGAGATGCTAAAGCCTATGTATCCAATTGTGATGAATGCCAATGAATGGGTATGCCTACTGCATGAGACCAAATGCCACTTCAAGCCCAAGTAGTTATTGAGCCTTTCGAGAAATGGGCATTAGATTTTGTAGGGCCCATTAACCCTGCATCTAAAAAGAAAAAGTATATACTTGTATACACTGACTATGTGACTAAATGGGTTGAAGCAAAAGATTTATGAACTGAAAGTGAACAATCATTGTGATTGACCAGGGAACTCAATTTACCTCTCATTTATTCAAAGCTTTTACAAAACAATACCAACTCAAACAAAGGAAATCTACACCCTGCCATCCACAGAAAAATGGACAAGTAGAGTCTACCAACAAGGTTATTGAGTCCATTCTTACCAAAACAATACAACTACACCACAAGGATTGGGCTGACAGTTTATTAGAAGCCTCATGGGCTTATAGAATCACTTGGAGGAATACAACATTACATACACCCTATGAGTTGGTGTGTGGGAAGCAGGTGCTTCTTCCCATAGAATTTTAGATCAAAACCTTCAAAACTACAGTACAAGTTGGCATGAAATTAGATCAGGCCCAACAACAAAGAATCTTGCAGCTTAATGAGTTGGAAAAATTCAGGCAGGAAGCACTTCAAAGAACCACCCTCATTCAAGATCAGAGAAAAAAATGGCATGACAAGTATCTGAAAAAAAATAAAATTCAACAAGGAGATTTGGGCCCTATTGTATGACAATAGATTCAAGAACTTAAAAGGTAAGTTAACTACTTGTTGGATGGGACCTTACAAAATTGACACTGTCTATGATAATGGTTCAATCAGGATAAAGACAATTGAAAAACAACAGACATCACTACTTGTGAATGGTCACCGGTTGAGAATTTATAACAAACCCCTGTCAAAAGAGGAACTTCTAACTCGTATACGACATAATTCAGATATGCAGGTGATCAGTAAGGGAGGAGACCCTCCTACTGATCGACATTGATTGATTGGTTTATTAGAAACTTTTGTACATAGGTGTGGATCGAATTCTGTTAATAAGCTGAAGGTAACAAGAGATTCTTACCTCCTTTTGTTTTACTTTCGCAATTTTTTTTTTTAAGTAGATTTCTATAATTTATTTGATCCTTCATTAACTTGCTAAACATTAGTTTGTAGTCATCAACAATATTCTGTTCTGGTCCAGTATCAGCAGTCATGTGCTTTTTTGGTTCCAAAAGTCTGTCCTTATACGACACTCTCAGGAAACATTACCTAATTAACAAGGCATGCTATGCATATTTCAAAATATTATGTCAATTAATCTGAAGTATGAAGCCATGCAACAACCACTTAAGATGGATCCAAGAAGTCGAATGTAACATCAAATGGCAACCCTTGTGAAGCAATAATTTATTTTGGTTTTGTTGACAACTAAAGGGAAGTATTATAATTTCTTTTGGTTCTGTTGCTAACTAAAAGGAAGTACTTTAATTTCTTTTGGTTCTGTTGCTTAAAAAAAAAAAGAGGGACACAAACTTTACCTATGATTATTCAAAGAACCATAATCTGCTTCAAAAACTAGAAGTTGCCTTTATCTAGTATTTCAACATGATTAAAGGGACAAAACAAAATATATTAGCCTACAAGTAACTATCCCACCCTAACTAGACTTCAATAATATTCATTGGATTATCTTACTAAAGAGTAACATATGAGTATATGAACACTCTCTATCATGGGCACACTAGGAAATTTTTTATGGAAGAGGATGTATCAGTATCCTAAGGAAACTTTAGTTCATTCTGTTATGGACAAACTCAGACAAAATTATACATCTGGATCACTCTAAAGAAATAATGTGCATAAAAAGTTTATCTTTCCTTCAGACAAATCTTTAAAAGACATTCAAAGAAGAGAATATACCTTCCAACCCAATACCATCCCAGCCTGTAAAAAGTTTTTCAGACAAGCGTCCCCTGTCACCGTGCAAAGCACTCTTTAATAAAAACCAAAATAGGTGACTATGGACAAGAACCCTCTGATGGAAAAAGGGTTTAAGAGAATAACCCACCGGGATACTGAACAGGTCTGCTGGCAGCGGGTACCGGTCTGTGGTATGACTAGGTAAACCCATCAGGGTACTGAACAATCCTATTGGCAATGGGGCATTCTGCCCGGGGAAGGGATCTCTCACTAATTATCACAACTACCCCACCAGAATACTGAACAGGCTTGCTGACAGTGGGTTCTGGTTGAGAAATGTCTCATCTATACTTGTCTAATTGAAAAATTCACTTTTGTCATCTAAGAAAAAAGAAAATATCACTATTGGCATTTATGAGATACAAACTCCAGATTAATAAGCAACACAATTACTACAAGAAAATGTCCATTTGAGAATTACCCTAAGTCAACCTATCGGTCTGGCATCTAAATGCTACATTATCTAAGAAGGAAACTTCTTAAGAGTGGAGCCCTAACTAGGGAGTCTAATCTACTTATATTGTGAAATTTATCTATAACATCTAATGATTGTAAATCACCAAAGCAAGTTAAGATTGGATCTGTTCTTCTAGCAAACATACAAAAACTCCCCTGTTTTCACTGCTGAATGCTACCTTTGTCAATAAGTCATCAAAAGAAAGACAATTTCAATTTTTAGGCATGTGATCATATGCTAGGTGATAAATGTACTTCTGAAATTTGATTTGGTTTCTTTTTCTCTTATCATCTTTTCTCCATTATGATAGATAATGTTGAATCTTCTTGCATATAGATATAACATCCTTGACATCGGGGAAGGTCAAAGAGCTCCTTCAGAACTTTTTTCAGAATCACATCTCACCTTCAGAAACCAGCATGATCACCCTACAACCCTGCAGAACCAAATACAAAAGAAGATAAGCACAAAATAAAGAAGTACAGGAAATTCCAGTACCAAACTTTCAGAAAACTCCAGCCTAAAAAGATCAATTCTAACAATCTACAAGCAGTCGCATATGCTATGGGTATTGACCATACAAAGGTAAAAGAAAATGTAACATGGTATTTATTTTCCTCTGCTCATAAAACTACAATAGGTATGAACATATATACTAGATCTTATGACCTTAGTATTAAAACCATGCACCTATCCCTCATACCCATATGCCTAAACTTAATCAATCCTCTCATAAGTGCTTGAAAATGGTTGAGGGAAAAATCACATCAAAACATGAATATGAAGCATGTCTAGTAATGATAGGCCATGAATGTACTTCACCCTTAAGTAAATCATGAACTTATCTTGTGTCATGAACCATAATCCAACATCAAATTCACCACTCAGAAGTCCAAACACCTATCCCAAAATGATGCTTTGACACCCAACGTCTTGTCCTCATCATCACATTAACAAGTAGAAATAAAATGGCTTATCTGGTGGTGAAGCCATCCAGATAAGCCTCATCTGGTCTTAAATTTTCCTCGCAACATCCTTACTTAAACTTACCATTAACATTTTCGATGCCATCACCATATTCCCTTATTGTTACCTTTCTCCAGTTCCAAGCCTATTCCTCTCCATGATCTTCGGTACCAAACCCTTACCCTCATCAATTGACTAAACCCTTACTCTACAGCCCAATCCTTTTATCATAACTTATAACGATGGTCGTAAGTAGACATGAACCTGTCTTCCAAATTTATAGAGAGATCGAGGAATTCCAACTATGTCGAGAGAAGTATGCTAGATCGGGATGGATGCCATTTTTGGAGAAATTCACAGGCTGGCACGAGAAGATATCTCACGAATTTATTCAAGTTTACGATGGAGAGATTGCACATATAGGCAATCTACAACTGACAATCAATGAAGCAACCTTAAGGGAGGTCACGGGATTACCTAAGAGAGGAGACAAATACTTCAAAAGGGTAGGAATCAACAAGGAAATGTGCCAACGATTTTTGAAAGAAGACCATTAGCACCCTAATTGGAAAAAGGGGATCCCTAGGAACTATATCAAGGAAGAATATCATCCAATGATTACTAGTCTTCAACGATTCCTCACTTGTGAGGGAAGGTATGATGTGATCTTCATATATCATATTAGGCTTCTATTACACTTTGAAGGAGGCCCTGAAATTGATTTCCCATATTTTCTATGGATGAGTTTGAACAAAATGGTAAGAGGTGTCAAATCCCTATCCAAAATTGAGAAGACTATCATTTACCATCAAGGTCTTATTAAAATGTAAGTTTTCCATGAAATTAGGAAGCAGAGGATTAGTTGGAAAATACTTATCACTCAACACCTTCCCACAGAAAACAAACCTGTGGAGGAAGCCCAACATGCTCCAAAGAAAAATAAGGAACCTCAAAAGAAAAAGGGCAAGAAGGAAAAGGCATCTTCAACATCATCCAGGACAGTGAGACAACACGAAAAAGATAGTAAACAAGCCAAGCCCTCTTCCACAGTCAATAATACTTTTAAAGGTCAAAGATCAAAAGGTAAAACCAAATTAATAGAGGAGACTTCAATAGTAGCACCTGAGGAGAAGGGCCATAAGACAAAAACTGTAAGAAAAGGGAAGAATAGTTCAGAAAATAAAAGTGAACAGTCTATAGAACAATCCCCTGTAACCATTCCACAAATAGAAAATAAGAAAAGGAAGATTGTGAGCACCCTTGATCCAGTACCTCCTTGTAAAAGAACCATAAGGAGCATGGTGAAGAGAGGAAAAGAAGTTGTCAGTTCTCATACACAGGAAGATCCAATCGATCTTACCTCCCCCTTTGAAGACTTATTAGTCCAGGATGACATCCCTAGTTTGACCAGGGAACAAGCCACTATTACTCTATGTGGGATGAGGGAGGAAGTCAAGGAAAGAGAATGCATCCAGCCAAAAATAATGGAGTCAACAAGGACCTTAAAAAAAGAACAAATGAAGAAAAAGATTGAGGAGCTACAAAAACAAAATCAGGAAATCAAACAAGAAGTGAAGGAATACCAACTATTGGATAGGTATATCAAAAATGAAAACGAGCAATTGAAAGCAAACAAACAAAAACTTCAAGATGACCATGAAGAGACTTATAATAAGCTCAAGAAGGTATTATGACTCCTACAATACATTAGGGTCATAAAAAGGGAGCTAAAAGAAGAGGCCTCAACCATCAACATCATTGATCCACAACAGTAAAGAATGCAGTCTCAAGTTTTGAAAAATTTTGGGTTTGTTTTCAGTTGCATGAGGACATGCAATGGTTTTGGCATGGGGGAATGTTGAGACCCTAAATTGACATCCCTACTACCCTATTTTACTCCTCATCTATACCTTTTTGGCTTACCTAAGCTTGGTTAATGACAAAGAATACTACCATTATCCATTGATAAGGTCATGAGGTAAAGTATAATTAATTCATGAATTTTTGTGGTTTATTGAGCTAGGAGATTAAATGTTTCATGTACTAATGCTTCAATTTTCCATGTATAATCTTTGACCTCTAGATAAATCCAACCTTCCTATACCAGCTCAGCTATCCGGTACTTGTGCACTAGACTTCCACTGTTCGAATCTGATACCAAGTGCATCTGGTACTGAATCTCACCTGTCGCAATCCAGTACCAATGGCCGTGGACTATCGTGATCCGACACCACCATTCGTGCACTATTTGGATCCGGTACCATCTACTTGTCACGATACGGTACCAATTCAGGAAGCCGAATGTACCAAGTTTAGCTCCAGATCGTGCCCAAGACAATTGTTGAGTGTTTATTGAATCATAAATGTTTTAGCAAAGCTATGTTAGGATAGTTTGTTGTTGCTTCATCCTCATGCACTTCGTGTCATGAGGATGAAGCTTAAAATATGTAACTGAATAATTAAATTTAACAATTGATTAATTTGCAAACGATTTCACCTCCTTATGTTTCACGACTAAGACTGTTTAAATAGTCATGGCAAGGATGGTGGAAGTAGTAGAGAGTTAACATAATACAAATGTGAAGCAGTGTTATATATTGCATAACATATTCTGGGTGAAGATTAATAGAAGGACACCATTTATCTCTATGCCTTGATCGACTATGATTGACTGTGAGATGAGTTGTCAGCATAGTTTGATTCTATGTTTTAAAGATTGAGTGAAAGTAATGTGTGGGTTGAAAACAAGTTTACTGTAGACTCCAGTCGCTAACCTGTTGAAGCGGCAAGGGCCCGCCATCCAACAAAGGTCATCACCTTCACAGATTAGTATTAGAATTTGCTTTCAATAGTGTGAATGTTAGATTAGATGAAGATTTAATTCCTTCAGATGATAGCAGTACAATTTAGACTCAAATTTTAATTATATGATCGTTTAGAGATATTTACTCACTCTATTTTGCATATGCTCTATTTTCATGAATTTGATTTTGTTTCATAGACATGAATGTTGGCAGCAGTAGTTAGACATATTTGAAGGAGAACTAGTGAAGTTTACAACAACACATTGTGAACCACAACATACTCAGTATATTGACTATTGAACTACCCATGCTATGTCTTGATGATTGATGTGTGATTTCCCTTTCAGAAGTGTGGTTGCATAGTTAATTCTCTGGGTTAGATAGAAGAGTTGATCTGTCAGAAGAACTCCATCTCATACTTGCATGTTCCATAATGGAGTAGATAGCCTCTGTGAAAGACAACCAAAGTGCATTTCAGTTTGCTAGTTTGTTTTGTTTCCAACATACCTAATCTATAATAGTTCTATACTCATGACATTAGAATTACCTTTCTTACTGGTGTCTTGTAACTTTGTGTATTATGAATCCCAGATTGATAATTAATGAGTGCATTTTACTAAACATATAAGAAGCACAACAAGCTGGTGATCTTGTCGGTGATCCTTCAGATCAACATCGGACATGTTCATATTTCCAACGATCCTCTTCTCTTTTGGCTCAAGTTTCAGAGATTTATGATCCAGAGACATTTGAAGAAGTTTTAGGTCATCCATATTGGGATACAATAATGAATGTAGAGTATCGTTCTTTAATGGAAAATGATAGTTGGGATCTTGTACCTCTTCCAAAAGGAAGAACACTTGTCATATGCAAATGGGTCTACATAACTAAGTATGCATCGGATGGAAATGTTGAAAGACACAAGGCTTGGTTAGTTGCCAACGAATTTTCCCAAGTTGAAGGAATTGACTATAATGAAACCTTTTCCCCTGTAGCCAAAATGAATTCCATCCGCCTTGTTCTTTCCCTTGATGCCTCACATAAATGGGAGGTCCATCAGATGGACATTAAATCCTCCTTATTGCATGGATATTTTCAAGAAGAAATCTACATGAAACACCCTCCTCGCTATGTCCAAAATGAATCTAGCCTTGTTTTTCGCCTTAAGAAATCTCTTATAGTCTCAATCAAGCTCCCCGAGCTTGGTATGCCAAAATGGACAAGTTTCTTATTACCAGTGGATTCTCTAGATGCCATTCTAAACCTAATATCTATACCAAGAAAGTAGGAAGCCATATCATAATCCTTTTCCTTTATGTTGATGGCCTTATCCTTACTGGTAGTGACTCAAAACTTTTAAAACATGTGAAAACCATCCTTAAGATGAAATTTGAAATGACAGACTTAGGATTTTTTCACTATTTCCTTGGCCTCCAAGTTTTGCAAAACAATGAAGGAATTTTTCTTTCCCAGTCTAAGTATGCTTGTGACCTTCTTCATCACTTTCACATGGACGATTGTAAACCAACCCCTTCTCCCTTCTAGTTTGGATGCAATATTGCTGCCACCTGTACTTCTCCCAAAGTTGACGCAACCTTGTATCGTCAGTTAGTTGGTAGCCTCTTATACTTGACTCATACCCATCCTGATCTTTCCATTGTTGTTGGTATTTTTTCCCAATATATGAAAACACCCCATGAAATCCATTGGAAAGAAGATAAAAGAATACTTCACTATGTTCATGGTACAATTCAGTTCGAGATACATTACAGTTTAGGGGGGACTCCTTTATTGGTTGGTTTCACTGATTCAGATTAGGTCGACGACCCTGATGATCAGAAGTCTAATGCAGGTTATGTTTTCATCCTTGGTTTAGGACCTGTCACTTGGGCCTGTAAGAAAAAACAAGCTATTTCACTTTCTTCAGTAGAAGAAGAGTACTGAGCAACGATAAATGCAAGTCAGGAAGCCTTGTATGTTAAGCCCTAATATTGGCTCATTACCCCTTAATTGGGGCATATTATATTAGTAATGTTATTTTTTTTATGTCGGCTTTAGGCCATTAGTTGTAATTATACCTCCTAGTCTCC
>JZKD02S1562778.1:80622-99070 GCA_000966675.3 Picea glauca
AGAGAACAAGAGTTCTCCCTTGCACCACCCTGCCACCCTGGTTTCTCTAGCTGCAACCAGATGGAAGCTACAACTCCCTGTGTTCAAGCACCCACTTGAACCTCTGAGGACAACAATCCTCCCGAGCACCTCCCAACCTCCCTCAAATATTAATCTTTGATACTGAAAATTATTACAGCGAAATAAAGTTATTCAATGGATTACCAGCCTTGTCGCTGTTCTGTTACACTGCTCTACCCTGTCTGCTTCAATGTCTTCTGCACACACCTTTCACTTTCTGTTCTTCTCCATTTATACTCTCTGCACCATGTCCCTCCAATGAAACCTTCCTCTGCTGTGTATTTCTACTCCTACGCTTTGCCTCCTTTCTCACACTTCAATCCTTCTACACAGCGACCACAACAACTCCAACAACAATGGCAACAACAACCCTCTCTTCTCTGTACCATGTACTTATATCTTCTTTTCCCCTTATGCAAGCAATGTGCGCAATTCCTCTACATACTCACACCGTGCCGATATCCTCCACCTCTTGAGTGCTCTGCCTGATAATCATGGTAACTCTTCAGCTTCTCTGGCGGTTTTTCCACGCGTTCAACATCACTGGGTGTTATGCTGAGATGCCTTAGCCTCTCTGGCAGTTGAGACTCTTCGTCTTCTCTGTAACAGTCGAGCTCATGCTTTATGTATCTATTAAGAGCTTTTTTTCCTCCAGAACAACCAACCTTACACAATCTGTCTCATCTTATTTTATGCATACCTTTCCGACGGTTCCACTTCGCCTTCCCTCAGCCAAAACAAGAACACCTGTCCTAGCAACTGAAACGTTGACCGATTCGTCATCATGAGTCTGTTTCTCTTAACAGATTCATAACTGAAGAGTTAATGTGTGAGAAGGAAACAGTAACCCTCTGATCTTGTTTAAATTCATCTACATTGTTGGATATGCGGAGAGTAAATCTAGACGATCAGTATCTGTGCTCCCAGATCTATGGTCGGGATTTGATTTTGGAGTCCCCTTGCCATTCTATATTTAAGCAGAGGGGAGGGGTCCGAAATTGGGCGTGCATATCTCGAGCGGTTAGGATTAAAGCACCTAGATCAACGATGCTCAAGCGATTCCGGACCCCCCTTGCCTTTCTATCTTTAGTACGGGTGGGGGTGGGGGTCCGAAATGGTGGAGTATTGACGAAGGGCCCCACTCCTGTCATGTCACCTTCTGTATTGTTCTCCACCTGACCGTGTGACAAGGCTCGACTCCTCCTTGTCCTCTGACATCTGTCCATCTCTCGCTGATGTGACGACCCCCGATAACCCGAACCGGTGTGCGATCAACGGTCCCGATTAATTCTTATCTTAACGATTGCGATTAAATTACGAAATCGGGGTTCTTGATGCCAAGTGTTCTTGTCACTTCAAAGTCTCGATCCCCGATTCTCCGATCCCCGATGTGCTCCTTTCCCAAGCTTTAGTCCCTTCCAGCTACACAATGGTCCATGTGACCTACTGTTATGTGACCACCACCATACCTCTCGTCGGGGTTTCGGGGTTTACGATGTGAATGTGCATATGCCCCTTTGACCCATGATATGCTAATCCCCGAATTCCTCCATACTCCTGGCACGCGTCCCAACGAATGGACAGTTCAGATTCTGCGTCGGTGTTTCCTCTAGGGATTACCCGATCCTTCATCCACGGGAATACCGATTTGCCGATTCCCGATACGTTCGTCCTCCGACAAATCCCAGCCTTTGACCTGTCACCTATCCTCCACTGACTCCTGGGTGGCCCACACATTATATGCCTTATCGGGAAATCGTGTATCGCGATTTTGCAATGTCTGATGCAATTGTTCATGGGACTCATGAAACTTCGATTCCCGATTCTCCGATGAAGCCTCCTGTCGAGCTTCTCCCGGTGGTGCCCAATCGCTGCCACACGTCCTTCCAAATGGACGGTCCCGATTATGTCAGGATTTCGAGACTTTCAATGTCCTGGTTCTCATGACCTTGAGAACTCCGATCTTCCGATGGCTGATATCCCGATGACAACTCCTCATGTCAGGACTTCTCTTCTTGCTCCCGAGGCTTATCTCCCTCGCAACTTCTATAGATCTGACGACTGTCGATGACCCTGCACCAAATATAACGTCTCTCATTCTATCGAGAATTTTGGATGGGATCCAACGGCTGTGGATCTCTGTCTTCCTTCTCCTCTGCAAACTTCTGTATCTTGAGCTTTGCTGCGCACGTTTTCCTCAACGCTGTTCCTCCTGAGTTTTCACGTACGTCTGAATCCCCAAGGGATTTTATCCTTCTTATCCTTCCATCTCCACTGTTGTACTTTCCATCAATGACAAGAATACGCTACTTGTTAAAAATTCCAAACATCCTCTGCACTATCTCTTCTGATCTTATTGAGGTTTCTCTGCAGTGTCTTCCCAAAATACTTCTGGTGCATGTCTGTTACATTCTTCCTGTACTCATGCCATCTTCATTGCTGTACTTGCCATCAATGAAAAGCATATGTTTCCTATTAAACATTTTCCAACACACACACCGACAGTTACGGGAGTGAACTTCCACCTATTCTAGTCTCTCAGGCAGTTACGGGAGTGAACTGCCACCTAGTTGAGTTAGCTAGTCAACTAGTCTTTAGTTAACTGACTGAACAAAAAGTATTGAGGAGTTAACATAAGGAATCAAGGCTAATGTGACACTTTGGTGATGATACCAAGGTAAGGTGGAATCATCATGGTGATGATCCCAATGTTGCATGGTGATGATCCCAATGCAACATCTAAACTCAACTCAACTAGTCAAACTGAAGTGTGAACTGAAAGAGAATATTCTCCAGGCGAAATATTCTCTCCTAAAATATAGGAGACTGGATAATGACTAATAAAAAAATAAAAACCTTAGGAAAAATAAATCTTAGGTGTGTGTGAAGTAACTCCAACAATTCCTCCTTCCTTCTCCTATTGTGTCACTATTTTAAACCCTTCAATCCTATCCCAAGTTGTTTGTAAGGAGGGATGTTAGGATATTTATACACTTAGGAGTTAGTTAATATATACTTGTCTAATGTGCCGTTAGGTAAAATTGTGTTTATTTAGTATGCATTAGTATGCATTTGTAGTTAGGAAATCCATCGGTCACGATATGTTCTCGACATAGAGTGATCTGACAGTTCATATTCTCCTTGATCTTAATGGCCATTGATCCATGGCTTAACACACAATTGGTCCATGATCTATATTTAAATAGAATGGAGGGTCATTTTCTGATGGTTGATTTTCCGATGGTTGATTGTAAGGGTCATTTAACAAAATATCTCTGTAATCTTTTTCTTTTGCATTAATAAACTACTCCAAGTGGTCACATTGGCTAGGGCTATGGATGTTTCCCTGTATGGGTTTTACCACGTCAAAAGATCGGTGTGTTGATATTTGATCTAGTTGTGTGAGTGGTTACTAAAGGTGTTCTTCCTTTGTTGGAATAACTATGTTGTCGAACATGGATCTCTCTCCACTACAACATCAGCCTCTTCAAGCTCTCTTTCTCTCCACTCTAGCACCATCCTGCAAGCTTAAAATAAATCTTTCGAGTCAATAAGATTTTAAGAATGCAATCCACAGACTTGTACACGAGCTGCATCTTAAATAATCATGTATAGGGATGCATATACATGGTTATTTTGATAACAGTCACGTATAGGGCTGCGTATACACAACCCATTGAACTACAACCCGCGTACACCCTAGTTTCTAATTTGCGCTTTGAAATACTAAAAAAATGGAACCTAATTGAAAAATACTAATCCACTAGAAATGAAGAGAAGAGAAAGATGACTTACTTGGTCTAGATGGTTGTCAATTCCGTCACTTGTAGCTCCCGCAATCCACAGATGAAATTCGGGGGCAATTTTTTCCAAAATGCACCATTTGGGTAAAAAATACAAATGGTATGGTAAAATTGGTTATTTTCACTAGTTATAGAAAAATTTTACCCACTTTGCGTATTTTTTTCTAATATTTTGGCCTTATGGACTAATAAAGCAGTGGATGGCTTTGGTTTTGGTGGTTTTATCCAAGGATTCTTGCGGTTTCTAATGTCATGTCACCCGTTCGTAACTTTGGCAGGCATTTTCGTTGAACAACATATAGGATATGCCATCATTCTATTTTGCACATTTTCTTTATCATATAATTGCAATTCATATGCCTTAGGTAAGAACCCATTTAGTAACGACACATATCCTTCTTTTTTCAACTAGAAGTGTCAGTATTGAATGGTAGAAACTTACCAAACATGGGTGCCCTAGTTAGAACCTCTATAACATTCAGTGCCCATGCAAAGATTTTTTCCGTCGGACCAGGAGTCCCTTATAGATAATATATGACTTTTCATTCGAACATCATTTCTTACTCATAAACATGCTGACCTATACCTAGCGGGACTCCCACATAGTCTGATTTAAGCTCTTTTCTGACTCCCTCAAAAAGTGATAAGATTGTCGAGTGATCTTGTCTCTTTCAAACTCGTAAAATTGGATTTAAAAGGACATCTATTTGGTGCAAGTTTATCCCTTTTTCCAAACCAAGTAGACTAAATTTACAAAAAATGAAATTATTTGGTGTTAAGCTGTAATTGCTTCCCATTCTCTTGCTTGCATTATTGAGCCTATTTTCGATTCTCGCTTTCACATTATAATGCTATCACCTCAAAAATTTTCATCATCAGTCAAGCAAAGCCTTGCTTATATCCTTTAAGTTTGATACCCTATACCCCAAGAGGAAATATTCCCTTGAGTGTCCATATCCTACATGCACCCCCTTGCATTGAGCATAGGTATGTTCCACTCTTGGAACTAGTTTCTTACCAAGGAAACTCATTTCCTCCTCTGTATCATAGCATTCATTTGACTATGAAAAAACAAAAAAATACAGTCGGGAAAAGAATATTATCTTCTGTTGGCAGTAGTTGTGTCACCTTTGAACATAGCACAAACTTTTGAGTCCACTCATCATCAAATTTTTGGGTTTAGCACGACCTTAGGAATTTGAGATCATTACCAAGAGTTTACTCCCCTGACTAGTTACTATTCCAGTCCCTATGGAGAGTTTAATTGGTGCCTCCTGCATCACAAAGTTTCATCATTAAGTTTATGCTGCCAGAGTCATCCATATGTCTCATGCTCTTGTTCAAAGGATGTCTATCATCCCGTGTCAGCCATTTCTCAGAACTCTTGATTTTTCATGTCGGCCATACCATCAGTATGTCTCAGAGTTACAAGAATTTGTAGTCCCATTGTGCACCCTAGTCCTACTTTCACTATGGGTAGGTAAACTTGAACCCAACAATTGACATTTCCTCATTGGTCGCTGATTGGGGGGTTTACCTTGTGTTCAACAAAAATAAATATATTCACACATTGGGATTTGTGTAGTGTCTTAGATTCCATTAGCCTTATTGGTGGTTTCCTTTCCTTTGTTGGAAATTTTCCTCGTTGACTACTATTGATAGGGTCTTTTTCATGCACTGCTGCATCTAGTGCATGCAAAAGATGCACATGCTCATTGGTTCGTGAAAATGTTCTTAATCCAAGTTCCTCCAAATCATCAAGCTCCTGCTTTGTACCTTGTGTTGAATGATGAGAGATGCCCTAATTCTCTCCTTTCAGCGGGTCTCCTTCCATCGAATTCATCCCATCTATTCTAGAAACGAAACCTAGAGTCCTATGAGTACCTAGAGTCTTGCAATCATCGGTGGAAGGTTCTCTTGCCATAGACAATTGGGAATACATCAATGTCTCCTGATTGATGGATTATTCAAGTGTTCAACCTCAAAACCTTTATTCACAGTTGTAAGAATTTACTCGGTGCCATGATACCTACTTTCATTATCGATAAGTTGTCTTGCGTTTGTTAACGGTATACCTTAATGACCAATACTCAAACAAATTCTCATTGTGTTCGAACTCAACTCCTTTATTCACATCATGTAGACTTGAACCTTTGGCAGAACGTGTATAAGAGTTGAAGACATCAGTTCATAGTTACAACTTTCCTGAGTTGTTGCTATATTTCATTGGACTAGTACCTATATGACTTCAATGATCACGGGAGATCAAATTGTACTACATTATATACAAACATCTTCAGATTGATTTGAGACTATTTTTCACTTTCCCTTGTTCGTGACTATGATAGCCTATGTCATGTATCCACTCTTGTATTTCCTACTCATTGCCATGAATAGTTGTTTGGTATATTTCCACATGGATCTGCAGTGTAATTCAAATTGGCAACCATGTGCACAAGATCATTATGGATTTTAATATTCTTATGAGCAACTAGTTCATCCAGATGGGTCTCCATTACTCCAGTTATGGGTATTATAATGTATTTCGGCCATCGTAGATACTCCTTTGACCTCACACATTAGGGGGCATATATTATAGAAATATTTTCCTCACCTTATGCAAACTTGCACAGAGGGCCTTTTTCCATTTCCCTATGCAGACTTGAAGTCCCTTTTTGCAGTTCCCAGAGCTAAAAATTGTATTTTTCTACATATATGCACCCTAACAACTATACAACATCCGTATACGTAGGTTTCACCATTACATCCCGCGTACATCGAGTTTGTTGGATTACTAAGAGGGGGGGTGAATCAGTAATAGAGAAATTTAATCCTTTTTAACAATATAATCCAAGTGTTATATCAATCTATCATTATCATCCAATAACTACAAAGTAAATAAGCAATGAACAAATGAACAATCATACACATACACAGTACACCAATGTTTTATGTGGAAACCCAAAGAAGGAGAAAACCACAAAATGCTTTTTCGTATATGTCTTGAATAATTACATTCATTGGAAGCACCAACTTCCTTTGTTTTCTAGCTGTAACTTGAAGGAGGCTCCAACCCCTTAGTTTCTCAGGCTACAACCCAAGGGAAGCTCCAACTCCCCAATTCTCTGGCTACAACCAAAAGGAGGATACAACCCCCTATGTTCTCTGGCTACAACTAGAACATGGCTACAACCACCTGTCCTTGTCCCGTCCCAACACTCTGAAGTATAAGTAGAATGATGGAACCACTGTCACACTATCACTATGAAATATACTGTTGTAAACATGTACCAATCAACATGCACCAAATAACCTGTACCAATAACCTGAACCATGCATCAACCTGTACCTCAACCTGCAATCAAACTGTACCATAAAAAAGTGCATCAACCATGCACCAACCTATACCAAACAACTTGTAATCAAACTGTAGCATAAACAAGTGCATCAACCATGCACCAACCTATACCAAACAACCTATAATCAAACTATACCATAAACAAGTGCATCAACCATGCACCAACCAGTACCTCAACCTATACCATGAACAAGTGCATCAACCATGCACCAAACCTGTACACATAACCTCTCATAAGAACCTGTCACAACAACTTGTTCAAACAACCTATCACAACAACCTATCTCATCAATATTATCAACCAAATCACATCTACTCACTAAGATCAATCACCAAGACAACTCTCAAATATGTGCATTAACCAAGCATAACACAACAACTCATAATAATCACCAACAACTCATAATAATACAAGTATGCTACATCATCCATAAACCATGTGTAACCAATACTACTAACAAGTACCTCCAACCATGTACCAATTATGTACCAATCATGTATCAGCTACTCATCAATTTTGACTCATCAAGATGTACCAACATCATCAACTATACACCTCATGTATGTGCCAACTCATCAACTACTTGTCTCAACCATGTAACTGACATGTACCTCAACCAAATGCCTTCATAAATTTCATCATCCAAATCTGATTTGTAACTCTGTAATAGACCTGATGTATATGATCACATACCTACAAACCTTCCTTAACTTTAACAATAAGAGACTAGCATTTTCATCAAACTTTTCTTTAGTCACACATGACTAGTTTTGGATTAGTCAACAACCCTAACTCGAAATAATCATAAATATGTACCTGTAATGAAAAAAGACCTAAAAATGATACACAATGTTCTTCAGTGTGTTTTATGCAATTCCTCCAAGTGTCACTACTTGAAACCTCTCAAAAAAGAAGTTATATAAAAAATGACATACCTTGCTAAATTTTGTCTTACTCTAGAGAGCGACCTTGTAGAGAGTGCCCCACACATAATATTTGTTGAACCGATCTAAAAATGTTACACAACACATTAAAAACTGTACTATAACTAAAACATTTTTTCTTACTGAATTTGGATATGTTATGAAGAAGTTATGACGTTTTTACCTGAAACACATGTTTTAGACTAGTTTCAGGACTAGCCACAAACCCTATTTTCCACGGAGTGTAACTCGAAAAATACAACGAACCGCAATATGAATGTTTTACCAAATATAATTGGATATGTTTCCTCAATGGAATATAAATTTCATGGTATGAATCATTCTATAAAAAACATTATTGCGAAAATGGTGAGATGACCTGTAAATACCATACCTTAGAAAGCATCATCAAAAGAATTTATCCTTCCTTGAATTCCGGCCTTCTTTTCTTCACCTTCCCTCAGAAATTCGGCTTATATATCCTTTGGTTACCTCAGACACCTATAGATATTCAATATGATCAAGTGTAATCTAAAATGAAAGAGCCTTGCCTCTTATTTATACTCTCCAAGTAGCTTCCTTAAAAACATCTTCTAGGTCACTTTTCCCACTTTCCTTATTTTAGGGTTAACCCACTTCTAAATTCTCCATTAAATTTATTATTTAAATAATTTATTTTGTATTCACTTTGAATTATAGTAAACTAATCACTTCACTTTATTATTAACCTTCTAAAATCTCTTAAACCACTTTGACTACTTTGACCTTTTGGGGCTTCTAGATGGCATATGAGGGTCCTCCAACTTCGTAAGGCCATAACTCTCAAACCGTGAGGAGTTATGTGGCGTTCCACATACCACCAGAAACAAAATGAAATGTACTATCGGTGTAGAATAGTATTACCTAGAAATATATCAAAAATCATACCATTATCCATCAAACAAACTTGGGTCCATTACCCAAACTTGGGTTCTCCAACTTCTTATGACCATAATTGTCTAACTGTGAGGGTTTATGTGATATTCCACATACAACCGAAAATGGCATGAAAATCACTAGCCATATAAGATAGTTTCACTTAAAAATTCACTGACCTTAATCTCATTATTCCATAAGTAAGAATGGGTTCTCTAACCATACTTCTAAGATAACTCAATCCACAAAGCATCTTCCCGTGAGGGATTTCACCATAAGGGGAACGCTTTGGAGTTCATCCATTTGTAATTATTATAAACCATGAAAATAAAATAATGAGTCATCTTTACATCAAACAAACTTGGGTCCATTACCTAAACCTTGTGCTACCAGAATTCGCTACCGGACTTTCTCCAAGGTTTGACATCAATCACTAAGGGGTTGACATCAATCAATAAGGGTTGACATAAAACTATAATATCAATCTCCAATAGTTGACATCAATGACAACCAACAATCCATACCAAATATCCATCAACCTAAGCTAACTGTCTAACAATCTCCCTGTTTGGCATTGATGGCAACACTTAGTCATGATAACATTCATGTTTATACTCTTTATCAATGTTTCTATCTCTCCCCCTTTGATATCAATGGAAAAGGGTATCTCCCTTTGGGGCTACTCCCCCTAACTGAACTCTCCTTGGGGATACTCCCCCTATCTATGTGCCTTTGATTTTTCTTTATGTTTATAATCCTATGATTACTCTCTTTCCCTTCATATGAATAATATCTCCCCCTTTGACAAAAGGTATCACTCTGAAGTCATATCGCTCATTCTTCCCTTGTGACAATCGCTCCCCTTAGAAACATGCCTCTATTCTCTCTCTCAAAGAATTTACCTTTGCATTTGATAAATCTCCCCCCCTTTATCCTATTTATGGTGCTTCCTTATGTACATATAAGACATATAAGACAAGCATTCAAAAGCATTCATTTTGGAGTATAAATTACTCCTAGTCTCTGGCAAAGATAATCAAGGGATTCCCATGGAAGCAATTTTGTAAAGATGTATGTCACTTGTTCTTTTGTTCCCACATATTCAACTCTAATGTTATTCTCTGCAACCTATTTCCGTAGAAATCGATACTTGAATGGAATATGCTCATCATACTCAACTTGCATATTTGTCAAAGTTTGTTTCATCCAAAGAACCAGTGTACAACATGTTGTTGTTGCAATATACTCTGCCTCGACTGTAGATAGAGATACTGATGATTGTTTCTTGCTTAGCCATGATACTAAACACTCACCCAAGTATAACGCTGCTCCATTGGTGCTTCGTCGTTCATCAATACAACCTACCCAATCTGCGTCTGTGTAGGCAATAAGAGATAGATCCTTTCCTTTTGGATACCATAATCCAAACTCTTCTGTTCCTTTGAGATATCTTAAAATTCTCTTTACTGCTAATACATGTGATTCATTTGGTGGTGCTTGAAATCATGCCACCTGTCCAAATGCCTGCATGACATTTTGTCTGGATGTTTTCACATATAGTAGGTTGCTAATCATTGACTTGTATTGCCTCTAATTTGTAGAATTTGAATCACTATCTTTGCTTAACTTGCAATTGGTTTGCATGGGAGTGATAACTAGTTTGCAATCTTCCATTCTGAACCTCTTTAGAATTTCTTTGATATACTTGGTTTGAGAAATAAAAATTCCTTGGTTGATTTGACGTATCTTGAGTTACCTTGATGTAGAGGTTGTTGTCTGTGCTTCCTTTCCATAGTTCATAGGGAGTTTTGTCATTGTTGTTTCTAAGTATTACTCTGTTTTGAATGTGAATTGATGTATGCACTGCATGTGTCCAAAAAATATCTGTCAATTTGGAATCCATTAGCATTGTTGGAGCCATTTCTCGTGTAATTATCATCCATTATGATAATGTTCCTTTGTCTCTGAACCACTCTCTAAACCAATCTATGAATCCATGATATCATCCACTATCATATATCTGTCCAAACCTACTAAGTTTTCTTACGAATCCATATTTGTCCATACCATCCAAGAATCTACTTGGGCAACTGTCCATAATGCTAACCCATTTATCACTATACTATCATGAAGTCTTAATTAATCTATCAAACTATACTTCTGCTAACTAATTTATCTGAATATGTCTTCTCAAACTCTGCAAGCTACTCGAATGATGGTTCTTTGGTCCGTCACAGCTATAGCATAGGCTCTCCTTATCTAATATTCATATTACTTGGGAGTCTCTAAGATAGATGGCTCAGAACAATTCCTTCTCTGATGTGTATTCATCATCATCTTCATTGGTAGATTCATCATCATCTTCATTAGTAGATTCATTATCTCTCTGAGCTTTGACTTCTTTCTTTCTGTTTGTGGATTCATCTTTCATTACAATGAATGAAAGTATAATCTCTTGAACGTGTTCCTTATTTACATGTCCTTCCTTTCTTTCAGTTATTTTCCAAACCTTTCTGTATCTGAAATCTTTCCTTTCCTCTATAGAATTTTCTTCATCTCATTTTATTGCCAATCTTGCGATCTCTGGTACCTAGTCTTTGTTCACTTGTTCTTCCTATTTTCTTATCCATAATTTCTTATATATGATATAAATATTCTCTTTCATGGAAGTATCAATCATGCTTCTACATTCACTAGTGATGTGTCCATAGTTATGACATTTGTAACACTCAATGTTCATGTGACCACATAGGCACTTCTTGCTTGAACATTTCTTTTATAATCCCTGCAATTTGCAACTTTATGTCCAAAGTTAGTACAATAAAAACAATTACCATAAAATAAATTTGCATACCTGGGAGTGAATGGTCTTCTTTGTGGTGTAGTCCTTCTAATTTTTTCCTTGACTAATCATGATCATGATTAAAGATTCTTTGTGGCTTGAACATGGATGGACTTCTTGAATATGTATCTTCAATAGTTCTTTTAGATTCTGGTTGACCATGATTCCTTCCTTCGATTACTTCTGCATAACTCTTTCTTTTTTCTTCATTCTTATTTTCTAGCAACCTAGACTGCTTCTCTTCATTCTCTATAACTGATGTGGATGTTTCTGTCTCTTCAACGTTCTTGTTGACATTGACAATTTTACTTCTCAATGTGACAACTTCTTCTTCAAGCTTCTCAACCTCTTCTTCTTTCTTCATTATCTGAGACTTCATGACTTCTTCTTTTATTTTCACTTCTTCAAGATGAATTTTTAATGTGATTATTTCTTCTTCAAGTCCTTTCTCTTCTTGGCCAAATTATACCTCAAGATGGATTAGATCGTTAGTTCTTTCCTTAAGATGATCTGCCAATATCTTCTCTCTCATTTCTGCTTATTCCTTTTGTGCTACTATGTTGGTTTCCAAACACTTCTTTTGATATTCAAGATTTTCTTCGATCTTTCTGGCTTCTTTTAGTTGAGTTCTTAAGTTCTTGATGACCTGTTGGGATTCTTCAAAAATTTGAACACTTTCCTTTTGTTTCATCAATTCTTTCTTGAGTGAATTGTTTTCTTCTCTTAGTTCATCTAAATCACTAATCAATTCTTCTTCATAATTGTCTTCCTTTTCAATTAGTTTTTATGTCTCATTTCCTTCATGGAATTCTATTTCAAGATGTTCATGTTTTTCACAATTAAAACAAAACAACATACCTTTGGTGATTATGTACTCTTCATCTTCTGAATCTGCCTGACATGGTCAACACAATTCTTCTTGATTTGTATCTGCATCTTCCTTGAAATTTTCTGAATCTATGATGGGTGAAGAATATATGTCATGTAACTTATCCCAAAGTTCTTTTGTTGATGAACATTTACCAACCTTTTCCCTTACTGGATTAGGCAATCCTTCCCAGATGAAATCCATTTCTATTTTTTTATTCTTCCTTAATTCCTTCTTGGCTGCAGTCTTTACCCTTTTTGAACTATCATATCTTGTAACAACTGATAGCCAAATATAATGTCCCTGTTCCTATAAAAATAATTTCATCCTTATGCTCCACATCTCATACTTAAAACCATTCTGACCATTAAACATTGATACTCCATTCTCAGAATAATCCATGATCTCCTTCCAGTGGTTAAATTGTTTCCTGAAGAAACCTGCTCTAATACCAATTGTTGGATTACTGAGAGGGGGGGTGAATAAGTAATAGAGAATTTTAATCCTTTTTAACCATATAGTACATGTGTTATATCAATGTATCATTATCATACAATAAATGCAAAGTAAATAAGAAATGAACAAATGAACAATCATACACATACACAATACACCAATGTTTTACGTGGAAATCCAAAGCGAGAGAAAACTAGGAAATGTTTTTTCTTATATGTATTGAAGAATTACATTCATTGGAAGCACCAACTTCCTTTGTTTTCCAGCTGCAACTGGAAGGAAGCTCCAACCCCCTATTTTCTTAGGCTACAACCTGAGGGAA
The DNA here is from genome assembly GCA_000966675.3 of Picea glauca. Taxonomy (NCBI): domain Eukaryota; kingdom Viridiplantae; phylum Streptophyta; class Pinopsida; order Pinales; family Pinaceae; genus Picea; species Picea glauca. The sequence goes on from JZKD02S1562778.1 coordinate 94,171, forward strand.
GATCCAACTCCCCCTTTATCTGGCTACAACCAGAAGGAGGCTAAAACCCCTTATGTTCTCCAGCTGCAACCGAAAGGTGGTTACAACCACTTGTCTTTGCCCCGTCCAACCTCCTTGAAGTATAAGTAGAATGATGGAACCCCTGTCACACTATCATTGTGAAATATACTGTTGTAAACATGTACCAATCAACCTGCACCAAATAACCTATACCAATAACCTGAAACATGCATGAACCATGCATCAACCTATACCTCAACCTATAATCAACCTGTACCATAAACAAGTGCATCAACCATGCACCCACCTATACCAAATAACCTGTAATCAAACTGTACCATAAAAAAGTGCATCAACCATGCACTAACCTATACCTCAACCTGTACCATGAACAAGTGCATCAACCATGCACCAAACTTGTACAAATAACCTGTCAAAACAACTTGTCACAACAAATTGTCAAAAAAACCTATCACAACAACCTGTCTCATCAATATTATCAACCAAATCAGATCTACTCACCAAGATCAATCACCAAGACAACTCTCAAATATGTTCATCAACCAAGCATAACACAACAACTTATAATCATCACCAACAACTCATAATAATACAAGTATGCTACATCACCCATAAACCATGTGTCAACAATAATACTAACAATTTCCTCCAACCATGTACCAAGCATGTACCAATCATGTATCAACTACTCATCAAATATAACTCATCAAGATGTACCAACATCATCAACTATACACCTCATGTATGTGCCAACTCATCAACTACTTGTCTCAACCATGTACCCGACATGTACCTCAACCAAATTCCCTCATCAATTTCATCATCCAAATCTGATTTGTAACTCTGTAATAGAAATAGTGTATATTATCACATACCTACAAACCTTCCTTAACTTTAACAACAATAGACTATCATTTTCATCAAACTTTTCTTTAGTCTCACATGACTAGTTTTGGATTAGTCAACAACCCTAACTTAAAATAATCATAACTATGTACCTGTAACGAATAAATATCTGAAACTGATACACAATGTTCTTCAATTTTTTTTATGAAATTCCTCCAGGTTTCACTACTTGAAATCTCTCATAAAAGGATTTATAGAAAAAATGGCATACCTTGCTGAATTCTGGCTTATTCTAGAGAGCAACCTTGTAGAGCGTGCCCCACACAGAATATTTGTTGAATCGATATGAAAATGTTACACAACATACTAAAAAATGTTCTATAACCAACAAATTTGGTCGTATGGAATTTGGATCTGTTATGAAGAAGCTATGCCATTTTTACCCAAAACACCTGTTTTAGACTAGTTTCAGGACTAACCACAAACCTTATTTTCCACCGAGTGTAACTCCAAATATACAACGACCCAAAAGATGAATTTTTACCATAGATAGTTGAATATGTTTCCTCAATTTCATAGCAATTTCATGGTCTAAATCATTCTATAAAAAACAATATTGTGAAAATGGTGAGATGACCCGTAAATAACATACCTTAGAAATCATCATCAAAAGAATTTATCCTTCCTTGAATTCCGGGCTTCTTTTCTTCACCTTCCCTTAGAAATTCAGCTTATATATCCTTTGGTTACCTCAGAAACCTATAGATATTCAATATTCTCAAGTTTAATCTAAAATGAGAGAGGCTTGCCTCTTATTTATACTCTCCAAGTAGCTTCCTTAAAAACATCTTCTAGGTCACTTTGCCCACTTTCCTTATTTTAGGGTTAACCCACTTCTAATTTCTCCATTAAATTTATTATTTAAATAATTTATTTTGTATTCACTTTGAATTATACTAAACTCATCAATTCACTTTATTATTTACCTTCTAAAATCTCTTAAGCCACTTTGACTACTTTGACCTTTTGGGGCTTCTAGATGGCATATGAGGGTCCTCCAACTTCGTATGGCCATAACTCTCAAACCATGAGGAGTTATGTGATGTTCCACATACCACCAAAAATGGAATGACATGTACTATCCATATAGAGTATTATTACCTGTAAATATCTCAAAACACATACCATTATCCATCAAACAAACTTGGGTCCATTACCCAAACCTAGGTTCTCCAACTTCTTATGGCCATAACTCTCTAACCGTGAGGTGTTATGTGATGTTCCACATACCACCGGAAATTGCATGACAATAAATATCCATCTAGGATAGTTTCACTGAAAAATTCATTGACCTTCATCTCATTATTCCACAAATAAGCATGGGTTCTCTAACCATACTTCTAGGATAACTCAATCTGCAAAGCATATTCCCATGAGGGATTTAACCATAAGGGGACCACTTTGGAGTTCATACATTTGTACTTATTATCAACCATGACAAGACAATAATGAGTCCTCTTTAAATCAAACAAACTTGGGTCCATTACACAAACCTTGTGCAACCGGAATTTGTTACTGAACTTTCTCCAAGGGTTGACATCAATCAGTAAGGGTTGATATAAATATACAATATCACTCTCCAATAGTTGACATAAATGAAAACTAACAATCCATACAAAATATGAATCAACCTAAGTCAATTGTTTTACAGGGTTTTGTGCTCAAAATTAAAAAAATGTTGTCGACTTTCCATGTCACCTCATAGGATCCATGATCCTTGACCTTCCATATATTGGAAACATTCTAACTCGTCCCTTCTGTTGATTAAGGTTGGTTGTCATTGATGTAAACCCTTGAAGAAATCCCCATAGCAAAAATGTTTGGGTAATGGACCCAATATTGTTTGATGTAAATATGACTCATTATTGTATTGTCATGGTTGATAAGAAATAAATATGGATGAAATCCAAAGTGGTCCCCTTATGGTGAAATCCCTCACGGGAAGATGCTTTGTGGAGTAAGAGAACCCATGATTAATTATGGAATAATGAGATGAATGACAGTGAATTTGTTAGGGAAACTATCCTAGATGGATAGTGTTTGTCATGCTATTTTCGGTGGTATGTAGAACATCACATAAATCCTCACGGTTAGAGAGTTATGACCATGTGAAGTTGGAGAACCCAGGTTTGGGTAATGGACCCAAGTTTGTTTGATGGATAATAGTATGATTTTTGCTATATTTGAAGGTAATACTATTCTATATGGATAGTACATTTCATTCCATTTCTGGTGGTATGTGGAATGTCACATAACTCCTCACGGTTTTAGATTTATGGCCTTACGAAGTTGGAGGACCCTCATATGTCATCTAGAAGCCCCAAAAGGTCAAAGTAGTCAAAGTGGTTTAAGAGATTTTAAAATGTAAATAATAAAGTGAAGTGATGAGTGTATTATAATTCAAAGTGAATACAAAATAAATTATTTCAATAATAAATTTAAGGGAGAAATTAGAAGTGGGTTAACCCTAAAATAACAAAAGTGGGCCAAGTGACCTAGATGATGTTTTTAAGGAAGCTACTTGGAGAGTATAAATAAGAGGAAAGGCTCTCTAATTTTAGTCACACTTGAGAATATTGAATATCTGTAGGTGTCTAAGGTAACCAAGGATATCTAAGCCAAATTTCTGAGGGAAGGTGAAGAAAAGAAGGTCAAAATGCAAGGAGGGATAAATTATTTTGATCGTGCTTTCTAAGGTATGTTATTTATAGGTCATCTCACCTTTTCCACTATAACAGTTTTTATATAATGATTCAGACCATGAAATTACTATGATATATAGAGAACATACCCAAGTATCTGTGGTAAAAAATCCATCTTGTGGGCATTGTATTTTTGGAGTTACACTCCGTGGAAAATAGGGTTTGTGGCTAGTCCTGAAACTAGTAAAAAACAAGTGTTTCGGGTAAAAAAGTCATAACTTATTAATAAAAGATCCAAATTAAATGATACAAAATGTGTTGGTTAGGGTACAATCTTTAGTATGTTTTGTAACAATTTCAGATCAATTCAATGAATATTTCATGTGGGGCACGCTCTACAAGGTTGCTCTCTAGAATAAGACAAAATTCAACAAGGTATGCCATTTTTGCTATAACTCCTTTTTTGAGAGGTTCCAAGTAGTGACACCTGGATGAATTTCATAAAATAGACTGAATAAATTTTTTTATCAGTCTTATATCTTTATAAATTACAGGTTCAAAGTTATGATTACTTTAAGTTAGGGTTGTTGACTAATCTAAAACTAAGCATGTGAGACTAAAGAAACATTTGATGAAAATCGTAGTCTCTTGCTGTTAAAGTTAAGGAAGGTTTGTAGGAATGTGATCATATACACCAGGTCGATTATAGAGCCACAAATCATATTTGGATGATGAAATTGATGAGGTCTTTTGGTTGAGGTATATGTTGAGTACATGGTTGAGACAACTAGTTGATGAGTTGGCACATACATGAGGTGTATAGTTGATGATGTTGGTACATATTGATGAGTCATAGTTGATGAGTAGTTGACACATGATTGGTACATACTTGGTACATGATTGGATGCACTTTTTTATGGTATAGGTTGATTACAGGTTGGTGCATGGTTGATGAACTTGTTGATGGTACATGTTGATTACAGGTTGAGGTACAGGTTGATGCATGGTTGATGCATGGTTTAGATTTATTGATACAGGTTTACAGTGGTATATCTCACAATGATAGTGTGACAGTGGTTCCATCATTCTACTTCTAATTCAGTGTGGCAGGACGGGGCAAGGATAGGTGGTTGTAGCCACCTTTCGGTTGTAGCTGGAGAACATAGGGGGTTGTAGCCTCCTTTTGGTTGTATCCAGAGAATTGAGGAGTTGGGGATTCCCTTAGGTTGTAGCTTGAGAAACTAGGGGGTTGGAGCCTCCTTCCAGTTGTAGCTAGAAAACAAAGGAAGTTGGTGCTTCCAATGAATGTAATTCTTCAAGACATATAAGAA
>JZKD02S1562778.1:145890-159285 GCA_000966675.3 Picea glauca
ATGTACATGCGACAAAAGTGTATAATAACTGTCATAAAAATGATCATATCTCATGCCCAACATTACCCCCACACCTAAGATTTTGCAGGTCCCACTGCAAACAAAAAGAAATTGCACTTCATGACTAAACTTACAAAGGAGGGGGTGGCTTCGCATTAGAATCTTTTACCTCTTGCCTGGGGATTTCGACTTAGGATTTTTGTGGTGTTTCATTTGCATCCAGAGACTATTATTGGTGGTAGTAATATCATCAACCTAACGCTGTAGAGAATTCATCTTGGCTTGTAGGACAACATTATCATGGCGTAAATGACAACTTAGTGTTTCATTCTCTCTAAGTTTGAACTGGAGGGTTTGGAGTTTTTGGAGGTTTTTGATGACATGTGAGGAAGCCTTGAGATGTATATTATACCCTTTATCTCTTAAACCATGCAAAACAACAATTTTATCTCTACAAAATTAGTTCCAAAAGTGAGTTCCCATAAGCGCAACAATGTTGTCCTGTCGAACTTGTGAAAAATAGGTATCAAACTGACACCTATAACTACAAGAAAGTAAAACCTGTGAAAAAAATGAGAGAGGTTTTTGTTTTTGAATATGTCCTTGAAAAAAACCTCTCTTGGTTTTCAAAAATTCACTTTCAGTTGTTAGGAAAACACACCAAGAAAACATGACTAAAAAAGGAAAAACAAAGTGTTGTATTTTCTGAAAAACTAGGCCTCTAAGAGATTTGAATATATCCAAAACCATAATGTATATTTAGAAATTGAGAGAGATTATTTTTTTTCAATATTTCCTTCATAAAAACCTCTCTTGGTTTTCAAAACTTCACTTCCAGTTGTTAGGAAAACACTAAAAGAAAATATAACTAAAACATGAAAAACAGAGTGTTTTGTTTTCTGAAAGCATAGGCCTCTAAGATGATAGAATATATCCCAAACCATAAAGTATATTCAAAAAATGAGAGAGGTTATTTTGTTTTGGTATGTTATGAACATAAACGTCCCCCAGGTGTCAAAATTAATTTCCCATTTGTTCAGAATCCCAGCTTGAAGTTGGTTACTCAAAACTTGTAGAAGCGCAACGTGCTCTTAACAGAAGCGCAACGTGGTCTTTGATAGGGATTTTGGAGGCCTTCCCAGAGTATTTTTGGGATGAAAGTGGTATGGGGGGGGATTTTATGATGTCTTTTACACAAGGGAACCATCAAGCACTGCAAATTCCCTTTCCAACTCTTTGAAAAACTGACTTGAAGTCAAACTGTCCAAATGTGCAGAAACCCTCCTATAGCGACTGTATTTGGGGATTTTCTCTCAATTAATAACACCTGTGCATAAAATGAAGGATGTTTTTGTTTATTGGTATATTATTGACAAAAACCACTTTCACTTTTGTTAAATTAATCCTCCTTAATTCAGAAACCAATTTTGAAGTAGAACTTTGACCAAGACAATTATCTAAAAATTTATGACAAGGAATGATGATATGACCATGATGAAGATTTATGACCTTGGATGAGTGGAGGGAGTAGTATTGACAGCTAGACACACCAATGCCAATTTTACAACCAAGATATGTCAAATTGTATTTGAGAATTTTATTTTGAAAATATAACAATTTGACCTCATAACCCTATCAATCACATGAAAGAGTAAATTTGATCACTGGTGACTGACAGAAATGACAAATACTAACAAAAGGCTTGGTTTGTACTAGTAGGCATGGTGAATCAAGAGAATTTTTATTTCATTTCATCGATCTGTAACAATTCAAACAACTGTTCCTCTTTTCATAAGCTTGTAATACAGATGGCAGTAAGTATTTAGAAGTTGTTATTGCTCTGTATTTGTCACAAAGAGTAGTTAAGTATAAAAAATGCACAACAAGATTATAACACACATAATGATGTCAACAGTATATAATTTAGCATACCAATACAAACAACTACTGATATAATATCCCAAGACATTGTAAAAAGACAGTATGACAGAATTTTGACAGAAATCCTACTTTCTCTTCTCATGGGTTTGCTATGCAAATGGGCAATACTTAGCATTTTTTTTTCTCAAGAAACTCCCCCCAGACTGAATATATGGCACGTCCTTATGCCATGAATTAGCAATAGACTTCTTGGTCTTTACTATTTTTAGAGGGGGGTTAGCAATAGGCTTCTTGGTCTTTACTATTTTTAGAGGGAGGTTAGCAAGTTTCTTGGACTTTTGGTCCGGTAAAGGAATATCTTGAGCATGAGGGTTTGGGTGGAGTAATAGTCCCTAGATCAAGAGTCTTCTTTCTAGTCTTGATTGTAAGATGAGGGTTTTCAAATTAGTAAATGAACGCATCCCACGTTTTCTCTTGTTTTTCCAACTCGGCTAAGACAAGTAGTTTGATAAGGCCGTGGTGAAATAGGTTGTTATGGGGATTGGTTTCATTCTTCCTCACTTGGGAAGACATCCTCTCAAGACTCTTTAAGAAGTAAAATGGGAAATTCAATGGCTTATTGAACTAAAAGTGAGGTAATAATCGACATTGACAGGCTTTAAAGACATAATATCTACCTTCACATGTAATCAATTTGGTGATGACTATGAGAGGGTTGATTAGCTCCTCTTTTATCCACTTCTTGGAGTATCCATTAGCTCCAGAGATGTTCTAAAATTCGGTTTTGAAAAACTTATTATAGCTTGCTCTTGGCAACTGGTGGTGTTTAAATCAACGGTCTCCAACTCTTGGGAGCTTTGTGGCTGAGGAAATTGATTCCTCAGAGGTCATAGACACAGTGAATAGGAGTTGAGGTAGGCTAAGAGTAATGTAATGTCAAACCTGCAATGAACAACATGTAAAAAATTTAAACCAACAAAGTGGTCTGTTAAGGACATATACAACAATTTATAGCACACAGGAGTTTAAAACTTCAAAAATAAAATGACTACTGATATAATAACCCGTATCATGAAAATAATACACATTTTTTACAAATATTTACTTCTTATAGGCAATGTTATCATTTGTCAACTCATGAACCCCTCCCCCACACCTAAGTATTATGACATCTCACAATAAAAAATATAGGAAACTAGTCAGTTCTCCCAATAGACAAAGATTTGCAGTTTGTAAAGTGTAAAGATTAATTTCACAGATTGGTCTAACGAAATGGTTAGAAGATGGTCCCACCTATAGGATAAGAGATCCTAGATAAGAAGAGGTAGGCAAGAGAGGTTCAAGATAGTCTCATAGTTAGTTCCCAATGACAAGTTTATGGAGTTCATTAACCTTAGCTTAACCATACATACTTCATGTCAGCTTTGTCTACAAGTAATGTCGTACATCAGGACAAGTTTAAATTTATTATTTATTTTTGTCAGATTACCATGTTCACTAGGTAGAATGCCCTGCTACTAGCAAGCCTATTCAGTACTTCGACGGGTTTACTTAGTCATACCACAGGCTGGTACCTGCTTCCAACAGACTTGTTCAGTATCCTGGCGGGTTAGCCTCTTACACCCTCAAAGACTGGCCCTCAATCTTTTAAGATTTTAGTATAAGATTTCTTTATGCAAGAATATGAGGGTACAACTCTAAAAACAAATTTTTATTTCTTTTTATTGGGATGGTGTTTATGTTAGAGGATGAATTTCCATTATATTACTTAGTGATTGTCCCAATGTAAGGGGTACTTAAGCAGATGTGGCCTATATAAAGATATGATATAATCAAGCTATTTAGTGTGTAGTGGATGGTACCATTGAGAAAGAACATAAAGGTATCTCTAGGCTTAACTTACTTTCTTCTTTTGTAATTATTGTGATGTTTCCATCACTAACCGCCAATTAGACCTCCTTATTACTCTTTGATAAATACACTTTACTAACTTACTCAGGTTTCTTGAAACAAATTGTACGAGAGACCTCTAGGCTTGATGGTTATGATATCACTTCCTTATATAGTGTTGGCATAGGGGCAGACCCAGGGTTCAGCTCCAAGAGTGCACCAAAAATACCTAGCTAGTGGCCCTTTCGGCAACACATGCGAAGTAGATGTAGTCTCACCCGAAGAAACTATGAGGGGGTTGCAGGACAGATCTGTCTAAAACTAGGGGAATATCATGTGGTTCTTATTGCAACAACAACATAACAGGCATATATCATTAAACTAGCTATATCTTTCCTTCACAGCTATAGATCTGATCTAATACAATAATGCAGATAACAATATAACAACATCATAGCTCAAGGCATCAATCACACACACAACAACAGATGTACGTGGTTCACCTTCTCTCTAGGGATACGTCCACAAAATTGTGCTTATGATATATTAAGGTAAATATTATAGTTCTGATCTACGCTCTGGCCCGCAGATCCTCTCTCTTCGTCTCTCTTCCTTCTTGTGCACCCAGCTACATGACTTGATCTTCACACCCAGCTAAAGATCTTACAATACCATAAGGCTCTCTCTCTCAGCAATTCTCCCACCCTTAATTCAATATTCTCCCAATAAATAATAACCATCAATAAGGCTTAACCATAGTACCGACCTAACCTAGGTCCTCTTGACCTTTATTTATACATTATACTCCCTCATCGATAGCCTTAAGTCGAAACCTAGGTGTCAAAAACCCTAATTACCAAAACACTAGGTGTCTACAACCCTAGGTCAACTTGACCCATTCTTTCCAAGCTTTGCCAGCCTATCTTTCCTTCTCCATCTCGTGGTGCTCCAAGGCATCTAATGCTGGATTTTTCCACTTCCTAAGTCATCCTCGGTCCATCTTCCTTGTTGATCTATCATCCTTGATCTCCTCATCCAATGAATTGATTTTTGACACTTCACTTCATCTTTTCTGTTCTTTTGCTCACTTCGACCCAGTGACAGTCACTGTGTGTCCTGCGAAGCTCATTTTTCCCCTTTTCTTCCTCATTCTTTGCTTCCTTCCATAACCTAGGGCCAAAAAGCCTCCAACACTCACCTATGAATTGTCCTAAGGCACTTGAGATCTGATCCTCTTGTTTTTCTTTGACTTTAGACTGCGCAGTGCAGCCCTTGCTTTCTGCTTTATGCCTCCTTTCCATCCTTGTGCAGACTGTCTTTTCTGTGTCTAGTACCCAGTTTCAACTACACCTGGTACCTGAATCCTTGTATTCTTGATTCTACCAAGAGCTGCAAGGTAGCTGGTTGTCATAATACAACTTCAGCTAACTCCCATTCACCAAACCTTCCTTCTAGTCTCCTTTCAATGTTTTTAGCTGCACAACTCTACCTTCTGTAACATAGACAATCTCATATGGTCTAAGCTAATGCGTTCTGAACTTTCCAGGGTCTTTTATAAACTTATTGTCATATAGAAGGACTAAATCACCTTACCTGAATATTTTATTCTTGATCTGTCTATCATGATAGGCCTTTTCTCGTTCCTTCTATATTTTCTGATGGAATCCTACAATGAATCCGTCTTCTTATAGTTCAACCAACTGTGATAGCCTCTCATGAATAGCGCCAGTATCATCCATGTCTGTAAATGAAACAATCCTTAATATTGGTACCAAGTACTCCATTGGGACAACAACTTCAAGACCATAAACCAACTTGAAAGGAGTCTGCGTTGTTAATTTTTTGCAAGTGGTTCTATAAGCCCAGAGTACTGCTGGTACTCTTAAATCCCAGTCGTCCCTGTTCACACTGCAAATCTTGGTCAACGTTGTCTCCAAGATCTTGTTGAATGATTCAACCATTCCATTTTCTTGTGGATGATAAGGTGTGATCTTCTGATGGTGGACTGGAAATTCTTCAGTCAAGGCTTCAACTGTCTTATTGATGAAGTGTGTACCTTGATCACTCATAAGGACCTTAGGGCATTCACACCTAGTTATTATGTCATCAAATATAAAACACATATTTGTAGCTATGCTATAGTCCTTGATTGCTCTTGCTTCAGCCCATCCAGTCAGGTATTTTGTCGCAGTGATAATATACCTTGCTCCTGTACACTTCCCTGTTGGGTTTATAGGTCCCACGAAGTCAATGGCCCATTTTCAAATGCTTGTAGGTTCATTTGTGGTGCTAATGGAATATCATCTCTTTGGGATGGATTTCCAACTTCCTGGCATACATCACATGCTCTGGCATATTTTTTGGCATCTCTGCGTAACGTAGGCCACCAAAGGCCAGCTCGGATAACCTTCTGTGCAACTTCTTTTCCTGCATAATTTCCTCCTGCAATGCCTTTATGAGATTCTTTGAGGATCATAGGGCATTCTGCCTCCATCACACATCTTCTTAGGATCTTTTCAGGTCCCATTTTATATAGTTGACCAACTATCAGTGAAAAATCTACAGCGCGCACCACTAGCTCTTTCTTCTATGGAATTGTTTATTTGGCTGTAGCTATTCTTGTTGACAGGAACTGGACTATGTTTGCGAAGTGGTCATAAATATTTCTAATGATGAGCAACTGTGCATCTAGTAGTGTGTCCTCTAGACTGGTAGGTTCTTCGCCATGCTCCAACCTCGACAGGTGGTCTGGGCCCTTCATTCTTCCTAGCTTAACTATGATCTCAAAATAATATTCTTGAAATAGGAGAATCCATATGCATATTCTTCCCCCAAACACTGGCTTCTTGACTAGGTATTTCATCATAGAGTGATCAGTAACCATTTTAAAGTGTCCTCCGAACAAGTAGTGGTGGAGTTTCTGCAATGCATACACCATGTCTAGTCCCTCTCTCTCTGTAGTAGTGTAATTGATTTCAGCTGTGGAGATATTTTTGTTGGCAAATGCTAATGGATGATCAATGTCCCCTTCTCTAGGTTGTTCCAGTACTGCTCCTAATGCAATAGAAGATGCATCAACATGCACATGAAATTCCTTGCTCCAATTGGGAAAGACTAGAATAGGCATGGTGACCATATTTTGTTTCAATGTGTCGAAGCTCTGCTGACATTCGTCTGTCCAACCAAACTGACAATCTTTCTTTAATAACCTCTCCATTGGCGTAGTAATCTGAGCATATCCTTTCATAAATTTACTGTAATAGCCAGTATGTCCTAGCGTAGTGCACAATGGTTTGACGGATGTAGTTGGTGGTAAATCAACTATAATTGCAATTTTGGATGGATCCACCAACAATCCTTTCTTGCATACGATATGACCTAATAATACTCCAAATGGTGAGAAGAAGATGCACTTCTTCAAATTCAAAGCAATTTGACACTGCCTGCATTTATCCAGCATTAGCCTTAGACATTCAATATGATTTTCCAACAAACTAAAAACCATCCAGTCATCAAAGCATGCTTCTAAAATATTATGCAAAAATTCTTTGAATTCTTCAACCACCACCCTGGAAAATATGGATGGACCATTCTTCGGTCCAAATGGCATTACTATGTATTGGTAGGATCCCCACTCTGTGGAAAATGTAGTCTTATGACAGTCCTCCTTGGCGATGTGTATCTGATGGTATCTTGAAAACCCATCTGTAAAAGAGTATACTTATTGGCCTCCCACGTTATCCAACACTTCGTCTGTGAAAGGTGTAGAGAAGGGGTCATGTACACAAGCATCATTCAGCTTCCTAAGATATACGCAAATCCTGATCTCACCTGTCTTCTTATATTGCACTACCATGATGCTGATCCACTCCGACTCTTTGATAAGTTTAATAATCCCCGCTTCCAGCATTCTGTCGAGCTCAATCTTCACTTTTTCCTTATATTTCGGGTTTAATCTGTAGGGTCTTTGCTTGGCTGGCTTCGCGTCTAGTTTCAAAGGTATTCTCATTTCTCCCATAGGTCCTTTGATTCCCTTCATATCAATGAACTTGGTCGGGAACAAGTCCTAATACTCATGCAATAATTCTGTGATTTTGTCCATGGTAGTAGCGTCCTAGTAATCTCCAACATTGGCAAGCTTTGGTGTCTCGTCTATCTCCATATTGACTTTCTTTATCTTTATCAGTTGTCCAATGAATGGAAGTTCCACTCCTGGACCTTCCACATCTCTCCAACCTTCTATTTCTGTGATATTCACCTTCCTTGGATCATCATCTTCATTGGCATTGATGTTGTAGCACGTTTGCAGTTTCTGGAGGGGCACATTCCATTCATCCACTTCTTGCTCCAAGGGGAGGCCAGGTGCCTCCTCAAATACTTTCTGTCTCATCATCTATAGTGCTTGATTTACAGAAGTGTTACACATGAGATTTGCACACCTAGGTACCTCGCCCTAAGTGTCGTAAAGTGTCATATAAGTGTCTCATACACCTTAACACCATGGAATAACCTATGTCACAATCCCTAGTCAATGTGGAGGAGGGATATATTACATGAAGGCCAAAATACCAAGTACACATAAATTATTATTAATATTCATGAAAAGAAATGGATTAAGTGTGAGAATCAAGTGCACATGAATTATTATTAATATTCATGAAAAAGAAAGTAATTGAGTCTGAGAATCCACCTCACATTTGGTTTCCTATTTTTTAGGGAAGGTAGAGGATCTCATGGATGGTTGAAATATTTCCTCCTTAAAATCCTTGAGAGACATTTCCTCCCAAAAATCCTTAAGAGATATTTTCTCCCTAAATATCTTAGAGATCCCTTTCTTAGTGGATCTGATGAGAGATCCTCTCCATGGTGGTTAAGTATCCAAATATTATATAATGAGGGATTTCCATGGAGGAAGGGGAGAGAGGAATTTAGAGATAATAAACTTATGATGTTAGGGGAATGGAGATTGAGAATTATACCAAACTTATGATCTCATGAGTGGTATGTCATTTGGAGCATCAACATTCTGTCTGTGGACTGTTTAAGCAAGGGTTTGGACAAGGGGAACTTGATGAAGCTGTTGCACTCACATATATGATTGTAAGTTTTCATTGTTGTTCTCATTAATATAATATGATTGGCATGTTTATTTCAAGTCTGTGTTTGATCTCACATGAATTTATCTCTAATAGATAGATCTATTTTGAGCTAATCTCAGTAGAGTAGGAAGCTGGTTGTATCTTTGTTGGTCTACAAGGCTTATCGAGGAGTATAAGATTGGAGCTCAACTCGGAATGTGCAGGGACAAATGACGTTCATAAGGTACTTATTTTATCCTTCCTCCTCACACATTAGTTTATCTAGATCTAAAAGGAAGTCAGTGTCCATGTTAAGAACCTTCTGTCTTAAGAGTTAAGAGTCTAGCTCTCAAGAGGAGATCTACCTGTCTGCAGGGAGATTTTCCTACAACAGAAATTAGCGACTCCACTGGGGAAGGAATCCTATTGTATTTACTTTATTTGTCCCTTCATTTTTACCACCTTTAAGATCACTTTTTCTGTTTGTTTATGATCCATTATCCTTCTCGCATCCTCACTTACATTTTCACCAATTTTTATGCATTCTGGGTGAATTTTTTGCAATTTTTTTGGCTTTTTTTCTAAGCTTCTGGGAGGACCAACGCCCCCCCTGTAGTCCATTTCAGAGTGTTTTTCTATCATAAAAACTCCCATATAGTGCTTCAAGGAGTGTTATAACGCTCTGTGTACCCTTTTGGGGGAGCGCTAGTCTCCTTCTTGGGGTTTTCTGCCTTTTTCTCATTAGTTTTTTGCAGCCTGCTTTGTGGAAGTCTTTACCTAGTGTTTGTGAATGGTTTTTGAAGTTATTTGGATTTGATTTTGATGCTTATCAATACCTATTGTATTTATTGGAGCTTGAAACCCTTTTCAAAAATGTGAAAAATGCTCTTTCTAGTTGCTTGTTATGTCGGGACAATTTGGGTATTTTCTCTTTCTCCCTGTCTCTTTTTGGATTCTTGTTTGCATTTTATTGTACTTCTTGGATGCTTGTTGGTTTTAGGATCCTTGATTGATTTCTTGTTAGACAAAGATTCTTCTTTTTTTTTTTTTTTGGTTCTCACTACCTTGAGTGCATGCTTTGTTTGAGGCCTTTTTCTTCATGTCTTTTGCATCTACATAGGACTCTTTCTCCTGATTGAAAGTAATGGAGGATTGAAGGTTTTGTGTTAATTTTATGTATACATCATAATCAAATAAAGAACATAGATGCATTCTTTCTATTAGGTAGTGAAACTATCTTGCATTTGAAGTAGCGGAGATGCATGTTTTTGGGCATTTTTGGGAGATTGTGCATCTGAAATGATGAAAGTTTTCTTCTTCTCATAGCATAGTTTTCATATAAATAAAAGATTGCATATTCATCCCTTTTCATAACTTTTGATTCGGTCAAAACACCATATTGTCTATGCCATTTTCCTTTTGAGTAATAATAGCCTTAAAAATCAAGTGCTAAACTAAAATTTATTAGACTTTTTACATCTTTGTTAGCAAACCTACATTAGTTTAAGGTGTAGTGCTTTGGAATAGGTTGAAAGGATAACTTTCCAAAGATATCAAACAAACTTAGTATCTTGTAGTAGGGAGTGTGAAATCCAATTGGCGTATAGGCTTTCTGGGATCCCCCTCTCACACAGGGGTTATGCATGAGGTCGCACTTAGGAGAGCTACAAAGATTATCCCTCCGTGGTTTGAATGATTGTAGTAGTTGGATTGTATTGTGGGGGTCGCCTTAAGGTATACCCACAATGTTGAGTGGAAGACTTTCAAGTTGATTTCAGGCTAGATACCCTACCCTTACGTTCGGACTGGACTATCAATTGTACCTTCCCAGAGGATGATTGCGAGTTAGTGACCTTAGTAGCCACAATATTTAGGGTTTTACACAAGGTGATGGTGAAGGGAAGTCTCACTATACTTGGAACAGACGTTGGTCAAACTTACTCGGGCTCCTTAGAGGGTAATTCCACAATTACTGTGTGGAAGCTTGCACCAAGGCATAAGTCCATTAAACAGGTCGCCAACGTAACTTATCCACCTGCTCTATCCCCGCCCCTTCCTATTTTGATCTTGCGACGTTGGATTTCATCACCAACTAGTAGCTTCATCGTGGGAAGGTTTGTTTGAATGATTGCTTCCTAGATTCATAGCGTGTGTTGTTTGTTTTACTTAGTGGACCTTAGGTTGAGTTAGTATTAATGGCGTCAACTCCTGAGAGTACCAACAGAGGGACCCCTTGTCCTGGGGAACCTTACACCTTTCCTTATTTTGGAAACATTGGTCCTCCATATATTTCCACACTGAGTCTTCCAGGACTCACCATCAGATTACTAGTTTGGTTGTTCCCCACTCCGGTGATCTCGAATCCTCCCAATGTTTCAACCGCACCTAATACTTTAGATGTCATTACACCACCCACACATCAACCTCACGTCAAGATTTCGCCTTTTTCGCCCATTAAGTCTCCTTCTATATCTCCTTCTTCACCTAGTGAAAGCTCTAAAGCAAGTAGCCAGGTTGATTAGAAGAAGAAGAAATGGAAAGAAAAGAAGAAGAAGAGCCCGAAAAATACCAAGGCCCCAACAACATCAGACGTTGGACCCAAGCAACCAACTACTGTTAATAGTACTGGGAGTGTTGATGAGGTCAATAAGACTAAAATGAAGAATCTAAAACCCAAATTCCCTTGCAGCCTTTGTAAGGGTGACCACTTTATGAGGGATTTCCCCGGTCTTATCAAGGTCTTAGAAATGTGGTCTTCCACATCATCAACCTCTGCTGGTTATGTCGATGATACCCCACTAACTAGTGATGTTAAAGTTGGTAAGAAGAAGACAACTGTCAAGTTCCCTTGCAGGTTATGCAAAGGTGATCATTACTCTCACCATTTTCCTCGCATGGACGATGCTTCTTCTCTTTTGGAAAAAAATCAACTTCCAAAAGGTTATAGTAAGCTTTCCCCCAACCCATCATTAGTTGATGGACTGGTCAATCTGGTTCCATCCCCAGTCAGTCCGGTTGATCAGGTGGTCATTCTAGTTTCCTCCTCGATTGAACGACAAACCCAAATAGCTGATCTAGTTCCATAATAGATCAACCCCACTCTTCATCAAAACAGTGTAACCCAAGTGGTCAATCCATTTTTATCCTCGGTCGATCCCACTCTCCCGTTAGAGAGTGACTCCAAAGCGGTCCATCTGTTTCCACTCATTGAACCCATTCTCCCCTTGGAGAATGAAATTCAAGTGGTCGATATGGTTCTGTCATCGGTCGATCCCACTCCTCCCTTGACAAGTGCCAAAGTGACTAATCTAGCCCCTTCCTCGGTTAGTCCCACCCTTCATCCTAAGAGTGCCAAAGTGGTTGCTCTGGTTACATCATTAGTCGATCCCACTCTTCCTCTGAAGAGTGCCAAAGTGATCGATCCAAGTCCACCATTGGTCGATCCAAGTCTGCCATTAGTCGATCCTACTCTCCCTCTAGAGAGTAAACCCGATATTTCCCACATTGTTCTCATTGATACAAAATCTACTGTGCCGGGGGGAATTCCTCATTCTTTGTTGAAACACCTTCCAAGTAATGAGACCATCCTTTTTGATTGGGGTGCGCTAACTAGACCTCGTCTTCCCTCTCACATCCCTTTCCAGATTACGGTACAGGTTTGTGGTCGGGATGTTCCTCAAATGTTGATAGATGAAGGTGAGTTTGTTAGTTATTTTTTCTTCTATTTCTTGGTACACTTTGGGTTGTCTGCAGCTTGTGCAAGTTACACAGAATCTATTAACTTTTAATAGAAGAACTAGTCAACCTTTAGGGACCCTTCCGTAGTTTTCCATAACTTTGGGAGGGAAAATTGTCTTTATTGATGTCATGGTAGTCTGAGACCCTGTGAATTTCTCTTTACTCCTTGGGTGGGATTATGTCTATTCTATGAAAAATATTGTGTCCACTCTTTTCCGTGGGATATCGTTCCCTCTCGATGGAAGAATTATGACTATTAATCAACTTTCATTCATCGGTCCTAACAGGATTACCTCCCTAAATGGTTCTTATATGCAGACAGTATTTCCCCTGCCGCATGTTAATTATGTGGCATTGTCTCCAATGACTTCAACTTTCGATGATTTAGATCTAGTAGTTGAAATGGTGATTTCTTCGGTAGGGATATTAGAGCCTGATATCCTTACCCTTGTCGCATCCCTCGACATGTGTTCCTTCCAGAGTGATTATCTTCCATCCAGTGAAGATCTCTTGGAAGCCATGACCGAGTTTTGTCCCTTGATATGGTATCCTTCCAAAGCATTATTCTCTTGGATGCCATGATCAAGCAATGACTACAAGCATAGTTTTTACTCTCTGTAGAAATCTCGTTAAAAAAATGAAACATAGGTCACGAGCATAGTTTCTCTTCTATGTAGCAAGCTCACTAAAAAATGAAACAGAGGCTTTGAGCATAGTTTTTCTTCTCTGTGGCAAGATTGTTAAAAAATGAAACAGAGGCCTTGAGTATAGTTTTCCTCTCTATAGAAAGCTCGTTAAAAAATGAAAC
>JZKD02S1562778.1:165403-186200 GCA_000966675.3 Picea glauca
AGAGGGGGGGTACCGTCTCTGTGGGGTCCGGGGGGCCTATCCCCCTGGCTAGT
Source organism: Picea glauca (assembly GCA_000966675.3). Classification (NCBI taxonomy): domain Eukaryota; kingdom Viridiplantae; phylum Streptophyta; class Pinopsida; order Pinales; family Pinaceae; genus Picea; species Picea glauca. The sequence continues at coordinate 165,457 of JZKD02S1562778.1, forward strand.
GGTAAGCGGGCCCCCAGCGGGGGTTCGGGGGCGAAGCCCACGAAGCAAAAATTGCCGTATAAAAGTATATTGTAATTTCATTGTAAATCTGGGCCGTTCATTATAAGGTCATAGATCTAACGGTAGAGATTATGTTAAGTTTTTTTTCCCTAGAAGGCAACCCTCTTTTATGAGGGAAATGTATTGCAGCTATGGTGGATGGTGAATATTGTATTCTGAGAGGAGAGACTGTGAGAGAAAGAAGAGGAAGTTACAACGGGTTTTGTTGTAGGTTGTGTCCCTTCATTTGCTGGATAATAATAAAGGAAGGACCTGGCAATTTCTCTGGTGGATGTAGCCCACACTGGGTGAACCACGTAAATCTGTGTCGCTCTTGTATTGTGTGTCTTCTGTGTTTTATATCAGCATTTGTTTTATTTTATTGCTCTGCAGTCCTGTTTTTCTAACACCTAAGTGTTGTAAAAAGTCATATAAGTGTCTCATACACCTTAATACCATGGAATAACCTATGTCACAATCCCTAGTCAATGTGGAGGAGGGATATATTACATAAAGGCCAAAATACCATGTAGACATGAATTATTATTAATATTCATGAAAAGAAATGGATTAAGTGTGAGAATCAAGTGCACATGAATTATTATTAATATTCATGAAAAAGAAAGCAATTAAGTGTGAGAATCCACTTCACATTTGGTTTCCTATTTTTTAGTGAAGGTGAAGGATCTCATGGATGGTTGAAATATTTCCTCCTTAAAATCCTTGAGAGATATTTCCTCCCCAAAATCCTTAAGAGATATTTTCTCCCTAAATATCTTAGAGATCCCTTTCTTAGTGGATCTGATGAGAGATCCTCTCCATGGTGGTTAAGTCTCCAAATCTTATATAATGAGGGATTTCCATGGAGGAAGGGGAGAGAGGAGTTTAGAGTTACCAAACTTATGATCTCAGGGAAATGGAGATTGAGAATTATACCAAACTTATGATCTCATGAGTGGTATGTCATTTGGAGCATCAACATTCTATGCATGGACTGTTTAAGCAAGGGTTTGGACAAGGGGAACTTGATGAAGCTGCTGCACTCACATCTATGGTTGTAAGTTTTCTTCATTATTGTTCTCATTAATATAATATGCTTGGCCTGTTTATTTCAAGTCTTTGTTTGATATCACATGAATTTGTCTCTAATAGATAGATCTATTTCGAGCTAATCTCAGTAGAGTAGGAAGCTGGTTGTATGTTTGTTTGTATACGAGGCTTATCGTGGAGTTTAAGATTGGAGCTCAACTATGACTATGCAGGGAAAAAAGATGTTCACAAGGTACTTATTTTCTCCTTCCTCCTCACACATTAGTTTATCTATATCTAAAACGAAGTTAGTGTCCATGTTAAGCACCTTCTGTCTTAAGAGTTAAGAGTCTAGCTCTCAAGAGGAGATCTACCTGTCAGCAGGGAGATTTTCCTACAACAAAAATTGGCGACTCCACTGGGGAAGGAATCCTATTGTATTTACTTGATTTGTCCCAGCCCTTTTACCACCTTTCAGATCACTTTTTATGTTTCTTTATGATCCATTATCCTTCTCCCATCTTCACTTACATTTTCACCAATTTTTATGCATTCTGGGTGAATTGTTTGCAAATTTTTGGCTCTTTTTCTGAGCTTATGGTAGGACCAACGCCCCCTTGTAGGCCATATCAGAGCACTAGTATATCATCATTGCTCCCCTATAGTTCTTTAAGGAGCGTTATAACGCTCTGTGTACCCTTTTGGGGGAGCGCTAGTCTCCTTCTTGGGGTTTTTCTGCCTTTTTCTCATTAGTGTTTTGCAACCTCTTTTGTGGAAGTCTTTACCCAGTGTTTGTGAATGGTTTTTGAAGTTATTTGGATTGGATTTTGATTATTATCACTACCTCTTGTATTTAGTGTAGCTTGAAACTCTTTTAAAAAATGTGAAAATTGCTCTTTCTAGCTGCTTGTTTTGTCGGAAAAAATTGGGTATTTTCTCTTTTTCCCTGTCTCGTTTTGGATTCTTCTCTACATTTTATTGTACTCCTTGGATGCTTGTTGTTTTTAGGATCCCTGATTGAGTTCTTGTTATACCAAGCTTCTTCTTGTTTTTTTTCAGTTCTCACTACCTTGAGTGCGTGCTTTGTTTGTAGCCTTTTTCTTCATGTCTTTTGCATCTGCATAAGACTCTTTCTCCTGATTGAAAGTAATGGAGCATTGAAGGGTTTGTGTTAACTTTATGTATACATAATAATCAAATAAATAACATAGATGCATTATTTCTTTTAGGTAGTGAAACTAGCTTGCATTTGAAGTAGTGGAATTGCATGTTTTCGGGCATTTTTGGGACATTGTGCATCTGAAATGATGAATGTTTCTCCTTCTCGTAGCATAGTTTTCATTGAAATGAAGAGATTGAATCTTCATCCCTTTGCATAGCTTTAAAGTCGGCCAAAACACCATATTGTCCATGCCATTTTCCTTTTGAGTAACAATAGCCTTAAAAATCAAGCGCTAAACTAAAATTTATCAGACTTTTTACATCTTTGTTAGCAAACCTACATTAGTTTAAGGTGTAGGGATTTGGAATAGGTTGAAAGGATAAATTTCCAAAGATATCAAACAAACTTAGTATCTTTCAGTAGGGACAGTGAAATCCAATTGTCGTATAGGCTTTCTGGGACCCCCCTCTCACACAGGGGTTACGCACGAGGTCGCACTCGGGAGAGCTACGAATATTATACCTCCGTGGTTTGAATGATTGTAGTAGTCAGATCGTATTATGGGGGTCACTTGAAGGCTTACCCACAATGTTGAGTGGAAGCCTTTCAAGTTGATTTCGGTATATATACCCTGCCCTTACATTCAGACTAGACTGTCGACTATACCTGCCCAGGGGTTGATTGCAAGTTGGTGACGTTACTAGCCACAATATTTAGGGTCTTACACAAGGTGATAGTGAAGGGAAGTCTCACTGTACCTGGAACAGACATTGGTCAAACTCACTCAGGATCCTTGGAGGGAAAATCCATAATTACTGTGTGCAATCTTGCACCAAGGCATAAGTCCATTAAGAAGGTCGCCAATGTAACTTATCCACCCGCTCTATCCCCAACCCTTCCTATTTTGATCTTGCGATGTTGGATTTCATCACCAACTAGTGGTTTCATCGTGGGAAGGTTTGTTTGATTGATTGCTTCTTAGATTCATAGTGTGTGTTGTTTTTTTTACTTAGTGGACCTTACGTTGAGTCAGTATTAATGGCGTCAACTCCTGAGAGTACCAACGGAGGGACCCCTTGTCCCAGGGAACCTTACACCTTTCCTTCTTTTGGAAACTTTGGTCCTCCATATATTGCCACACTGAGTCTTCCAGGACTCACCATCGGATTACCAGTTTGGTTGTTCCCCACTTCAGTGATCTCGAATCCTCCCAATGTTTCAACTGCACCTAATGCTTTAGATGTTAGTACACCACCCACACATCAAACTCACATCGACCTTTCACCTTCTTCACCCATTAAGTCTCCTTCTATTTCTCCTTCTTTTTCTAGTGAAAGCTTTAAAGAAAGTAGCTAGGTTTATCAGAAGAAGAAGAAAAAAAAAGAAAAGAAGAAGAAGAGCCCGAAAAAGACCAAGGCCCCAACAACATCAGATGTTGGACCCAAGCAACTAGCTACTGTTAATAGTACTGGGAGTGTTGATGAGGTCAATAAGATTAAAATGAAGAATCTGAAACCCAAATTCCCTTGCAGCCTTTGTAAGGGTGACCACTTTATGAGGGATTTCCCCGGTCTTATCAAGGTCTTAGAAATGTGGTCTTCCACATCATCAGCCTCTGCTGGTTATGCCGATGATACCCCATCAACTAGCGATGTGAAAGTTGGTAAGAAGAAGACAACTGTCAAGTTCCCTTGCATGTTATGCAAAGGTGATCATTACTCTCACCTTTGTCCTCCAATGGACGAGGTTTCTTCTCTTTTGGAAAAACTTCAACATCCAAAAGGTTATCATAAGATTTCCCCCAACCCATCTTTAGTTTATTTACTAGTCAATCCGGTTCCATCCCCAGTCAGTCCAGTTGATCAGGTGGTCAATCTAGTTTCCTCCTCGATTGAACCAGAAAACCAAGTAGTTGATCCAGTTCCATCATCGATCAGCCCCACTCTTCATCAAAAGAGTGTAACCCAAGTGGTTGATCCGTTTTTATCTTTGGTCAATCCCACTCTCCCGTTAGAGAGTGAGTCCAAAGTGGTCTATCTGTTTCCATCTGTCGACCCCATTCTCCCCTTGGAGAATGAAACCCAAGTGGTCGATCTGGTTCTATCATCGGTCGATCCCACTTCTTCCTTGATGAGTGCCAAAGTGACTAATCCAACCCCTTCCTCGGTCAGTCCCACCCTTCATCCGAAGAGTGCCAAAGTGGTTTCTCTGGTTACATCATCAGTCAATCCCACTCTCCTCTGAAGAGTGCCAAAGTGATCAATCCAAGTCCACCATTGGTCGATCCTACTCTCCCTCTAGAGAGTAAACCCGATACTGCCCACGTTTTTCTCATTGATACAAAATCTACCGTGCCGGGGGGCATTCCTCATTCTCCCGTGAAACCCTCTCCAAGTAATGAGACCATCCTTTTTGATTGGGGTGCGATAACTAGACCTTGTCTTCCCTCTCACATTCCTTTCCAGATTACGGTATAGGTTTGTGGTCGGGACGTTCCTCAAATGCTGATAGATGAAGGTGAGTCCGTTAGTATTTTGTCTTCTGTTGCTTGGTACGCTTTGGGTTGTCCGCATCTTGCGCCGATTACATAGAATCTGTTAGCTTTTAACAGAAGAAATAGTCAACCTTTAGGGACCCTTCCGTAGTTTCCCATAACTTTGGGAGGGAAAACTGTCTTTATTGATGTCATGGTAGTCCAAGACCCCATGGATTTCGCTTTACTCCTTGGGCGGGATTATGTCTATTCTATGAAAGCTATTGTGTACACTCTTTTCCATGGGATATCTTTCCCTCACAATGGAACAATTGTGATTATTAATCAACTTTCATTCATCAGTCCTTACGAGATTACCTCCCTAAATGGTTCTTATATGCAGACAGTATCGCCCCTGCCGCATGTTAACTATGTGGCGTTGTCTCCAATGACTTCAACTTCCGATGATTTAGATCTGGTAGTTGACATGGTGATTTATTCAGTAGGGATATTGGAGCTTGATCTCCTTGCCCCTGTCGCGACCCTCGACATGTGTTCCTTCCAGAGTGATTATCTTCCATCCAGTGAAGATCTCTTGAAATCCATGACCGAGTTTTGTCCCTTGACATGGTATCCTTCCAAAGCGTTATTCTCTTGGATGCCATGATCAAGCAGTGGCTACAAGCATAGATTTTCCTCTCTGTATATTGCTCGTTAAAAAAATGAAATAGAGGTCACAAGAGTAGTTTCTCTTCTCTGTAGCAAGCTCACTAAAAAATGAAACAGAGGCTTTGAGCATAATTTTTCTTCTCTATGGCAAGCTTGTTAAAAAATGAAATAGAGACCTTGAGCATAGTTTTCCTCTCTATAGAAAGATCGTTAAAAAATGAAACAATCACCTCTCTTTAACCTTCTTTTCATCCACCCTTCTCCGTTTTCTCATCTACTAGAGAAATTGGTGACAACCTCAAAGTCGGTGAATGAATTGAAGCTTGGAGGGCATGTCTACAGCCTTTGATGATCATTATAGAGTTAAGCCACTCACTGTCAAGCTGGGGACATAATGAACTTAGTATTTTATCTTTCTCGTCTTTGAAAATACATGAGAATGCATCCAGGTAAACTTTTATCTCTTTTTCGGACCTGTATGGATACACAAAAAAGGAACCCCCTAGAGTCTCCTTTAAGCTCTTTTCAGACTCTCTAAACATGAAAAGATTGCCAAGTGATCTTGATTCTTTTCCCACTCATTAAAAGGATTGAAAGGGCATCATTTGAGTGATAATTTATCTCCTTTTTGGCCTCGTGAGACTAAAATTATGAAAAAGGACAACATTGGAGTCACCTTTAAGCTCTTTTTTAGACTCTGTAAACATGAAAAGATTGCTGAGCAATCTTGTTCTCTTCATGCTTGTTAAAGAATTTGAAGAAAACATATTTCGAGTAGTAGTTTATCTCTTTTTCAGCCTCGTGAGACTAACTTTATGAAAAAGGAACTGAGAGAGTTCTCTTTTAAGTGTTTTTCCAAACTCTATAATCATGAAAAACCTTCGAGTTTACCTTCTTTAGACTCGTTAAACCATCATACATTGAAGGGCCCATATGGGATCGAACCCTTACTTCTTCCAGTTCATTAAATAAAGGAAGATGAACTTACCGAAGGTGATTTAAATCAAGCATGTGTTACCCTCCTTGAGCTCGTTAAATTAAAAAGGAGGTACTCGTGTATCTCGATGGGTTAAAAAAATTGAAAGAAGCAAGCCAAGCAGTTTTTGAGAACATTAGCAATAACTCTTAGAGTCGCCCTTGAACACGAAACTTTGTCTTTGCCCACATATTAATCCATTGAACCTCTACAATGAACCAATCCTCTGAGATTTTCTTACTCCTTTGGGTCACCTGACGAAAGTCACAATATCCACTGTATCATCGTGTTTTGGTCCATGTCATGTTTCTGCTATTCTGCCTCAATGTTCAAGGGAAGTTTCCGCCTCGAGAGTCAGCCATCACAAATATCTTGTCTCAATACCCATGTCAATGTTATTTTGATCTACCAATTACATCTCTGTGTCTGTTTCATGTCATTGATGGGGGATACATCAAGTCCCTCCTTCGAGACATTTATTCCTATCGACTTCAACAGATTATCTAGGAACTAGACTTAGAAACCAGTTAGTACTTTGGGACCTGCATGCCTCAATGGAAGGACTCCTTGTGTTCGATAGTGGGTTTACATCATTGACCTCTGATCATATGATTCCATGGATATTCGACTTCAGCTCATCCATTCACATTCGTTGGAATGTACTAGGGTACCTTGGGAATAATTGACATCAATGGTGATTTCCCTCACGCTTGTTAACAGTTTACATCATTGACCGGTAATGAAGTGGTTTTTTCCATGTTTGACATGAGGATATCTATTCACATGGTTAGATTCGTACTACATCGGGATCAGTAAGAAGACCCTAGGTTGAGTGATCACTCTAATATGTACTTTTCCCAGGTTGCAATGAAGTTTCTCTTGAACAATGACACATATACTGTCACATAGATCCACTTTGTATTGGTCGTGGCTATGTCTTGTCATATCGTAGACCTATTGTGTATTCTTCATGGCTACGATCAGTTCAGGTCATGGGAGTATAGATCCACAATGTATTTTTGGCGGCTATACCTTTTATCAATATAATTATGGATCCGCAGTGTGTTTTATGGCGGCGATATCTTGCAAGTCTTGATCACCCAAGCATAGGTATCTCTGCCTTGGGTTTGAAACATGTCATAATATTTGTTGGATGTTTTGTTGCAACTTCTACCAGGTTCTCTGAGTCCACACCCTTTCTTTAAAGATTTGTAAAGTGTTTTGGCCATCATTCTCTCTTCTGACCTCACACTTTAGGGGGCATTCTGTTACACATGAGATTTGGACACCTAGGTATCTTGCCCTAAGTGTCATAAAGTGTCATATAATTGTCTCATACACCTTAACACCATGGAATAACCTATCTCACAATCCCTAGTCAATGTGGAGGATGGATATATTACATGAAGGCCAAAATACCAAGTACACATGAATTATTATTAATATTCATGAAAATAAATGGATTAAGTGTGATAATCAAGTGCACATGAATTATTATTAAGATTCATGAAAAATAAAGTAATCAAGTGTGAGAATCCACCTCACATTTGGTTTCCTATTTTTTAGGGAAGGTGGAGGATCTCATGGATGGTTGAAATATTTCCTCCTTAAAATCCTTGAGAGATATTTCCTCCCCAAAATCCTTAAGAGATATTTTCTCCCCAAATATCTTAGAGATCCCTTTCTTAGTGGATTTGATGAGAGATCCTCTCCATGGTGGTTAAGTCTCCAAATATTATATAATGAGGGATTTACATGGAGGAAGGGGAGAGAGGAGTTTAGAGATACCAAACTTATGATCTTAGGGGAATGGAGATTGAGAATTATACCAAACTTATGATCTCATGAGTGGTATGTCATTTGGAGCATCAACATTCTGTGCGTGGACTGTTTAAGCAAGGGTTTGGACAAGGGGAACTTGATGAAGCTACTACACTCACATCTATGGTTGTAAGTTTTCTTCATTGTTGTTCTCATTAATATAATATGCTTGGCCCATTTATTTCAAGTCTGTGTTTGATCTCACATGAATTTGTCTCTAATAGATAGATCTATTTCGAGTTAATCTCAGTAGAGTAGGAAGTTGGTTGTATCTTTGTTTATCTACAGGGCTTATCGAGGAGTTTAAGATTGGATCTCAACTCGGACTGTGAAGGGACAAACGACGTTCATAAGGTACTTTTTTCTCCTTCCTCCTCACACATTAGTTTATCCAGATCTAAAAGGAATTCAGTGTCCATGTTAAGCACCTTCTATCTTAAGAGTTAAGAGTCTAGCTCCCAAGAGGAGATCTACCTATTCACAGGGATATTTTCCTACAACAAGAAGGAAAGTCACTATCAAACAAAAAGGTGGTTATAAAATTATGGATCATACCTTCCCATTCTGAAGTGACAAGGCGTATCTCTGCTTGAAGGTACCATTTAATCGGGGTGGTATCCAGCGTATTGATGAAGCAGTGTACCCATTGTTCTCGAGAAATGTCACTCCAGGCCTCTTCGCAACTTCGTACATGGTCCTTTGGGCAGCTTCGACCTGTGTACCATGCTTCGTAACTTCCTTCTTGTGTTGAGAACCGTGTTGTCATCAGGGTTCGACATTGTGTCTAGTCTGTAATATTTCTTTTATGTGTCCCCCACCATCTTGCTGGTGTGGCTTTCTTGGCCTTATCCATTGCCAACAACCTTTGTTGTGCTGGTACACTTGTCTCAAATTCTGATCAGAATCTTTATAGAGAGTTCATCCCATCAAATGTGGGTAGATTACTCACTATTGTTGCAATTCAATGAACTTCTCTGGTTAGCCTAGCACATCTTCTTGTAGATACTTCGTACATCTACTTCTTCCAGTTCTCTAGTGCTTCTTCGGAGTCGGATGAACATGCACTGTCACTTCGCCAGCTCAGATTTCCATTAGTTGTAGGGTTGATGTAATCCTGTTGTCTGGCCATTAATTTGTGGATGTTTTCCAGTTCAAATGCGTGGTCCTCTTCAATAATGGGTTCTGTGTATCATGGGCCCTCATCTAGATATAAAGGTGCAACGACCCTAAGGACAACTTTCTCAAATGTCATGCGTCATTTCTTTAAATCAACAATAGTGGAATTGTCGAAGGCCCAATCGATTCCTAATAGTGAAGGGTAAGGGAAACTATCATCACCAATTTCAATTACCTCAAAATCTGCAAAGGTTCTTACCCCATCGATGTCCACTGGGACATGCTCTAATCGTCCAAATGGGCTACCAGCTTGCTGATTAGCGATGCGAAGACTGATAGGGGAATATATCATCTTGGGTTTTCCCATCAATGCCCAAGTCTGCTTCGTCATGACATTGACTTCTGAATCTAAGTCAAGGACCACATAGTCTATCTCATACTCTCCTATCTGAGCATTCAAGTATAATTCTTCATACTACTTGATTAAATCTTGTAATTCTTGTACACCACCTTTATCTTGAATCAACTTAACACAAGTTTGCAAGAATTCCATGAGTTTTCTTACCTCTTTCCCTTCTGTTGGTGATGCAGATGGATCAAACGCTTGAGGCATACCGTATTCTTTAATTTCTGGTTGTCTCTTTGATGAATATCATTGATCTCCTTTGAATTCTTTCCTTGCCTCCTCGAATATCTGCCTTTCTTTCTTAGCATGAAACATTCGGGTCTTTTCTGTAGCTTTACTGACTCTGTGGTCATTTTGAGTCCTTCCTTGGGTTGCTCTGTCTTCCCTTGTAGCAACACCTCCTGGAGTAATAACAATGAATCTAGGGTCTGCTCCGCAAGGTTCAACATATATTAGTTGTACTTGTGAGTTCTGTTGGGGTCCTTTTTTTTCCCTGAAGTTTAGCTAGCAACACAGGGAATTATTCTATGACATGCTCGAAGGAGTTACAGTAACTACAGGTTGTGTAGTGATTCTGACAATCCCTTGCTAAATGGCCTGGTTGCGTGCAGTTGTAACATATTATTTGTCCTCGGCCTCATCCCATACCTCCTCCTCATCCTCATCCTCTGTAGCCACCGCGAGGAGGGAAATTTCCTCTCCCCAGAGAGTTGTACTGCGGAGTGTTTCCCTCTTGTTGTACTTCTCCTTGAATTTTGTATATGTCTCTCGACCTTTCATGCATGATATCATAAGCTCTACAATCTCGATCATCATGCCCCACTGATTTGCAGAATGTACAATACAATTTTGTGGGTGTTTGGACATACTTCTGCATGTAGTAGCACTCACCTGGGCAATGTCTATTTCTACATACCTCGTACCAGGGTAGGTTAACTTGCTTTAAGGGGCTCGATGCCACTAATGCCAAGTACTCATGAAATAAGGGGTAGTTTTTCCTTATCATGGCCTTCTGATTTTCATCTGACACACTAGATATCGTTCCTTTTTTCCTTTAACTTGTCTTTCTTCATATCCTCGACCTGTAAAGACAAACTAGTTAGCTGGCTCATGATCTGGCTAATGCCTGAGCTAGATTCTCCCATCGATGTTGATTCAAGCTTCATGGAGATCTCCAAATCTTCTGCCTGAGATGAAATCTTCTGCTGCATCAAAGGGATTCTTATGTGTGGTAACAACACAGTGATGAACCGCTCTTTGTTCTGTTCATCGAGGATCTGGAAATTTAATTGACCTATCAGGGTCTTGAATCTCTAGTCATACTCCCAAATAGGTTCTGCTACCTTTTGTTTAATCTCTTTTAGTTCCGTAATACATTATGATTCTGACTTAGGTTTCTTAAACTCTGCAATCAACGCATTCTTGATCTCATTCAGGGGCTTAGGCTATGCTAGTCCTTGGACCAGTTTCATGTACCAACTCAGTGCATGGTCCCTTACATTAGTGCTAAACCGGGTTCTCTTGATGGCTTCATCGGTGATACTTTTAATATTCCATATGGCCTCGCACAGAAACCAATGCTGATCTGGATCTTTAGATCCATCTCCTCTAAAGATAGGGAGTCTCATTTCATCTACCATAAAGTTGACTAGGGTTCTTGTCTGAGTAGATGTTGGGCTACTAGTAATAGTACTTTGAAGACTCTATTGGTTCTGACTATTCTAACTGCTAAGTGTAGTTGGGACAACAAGAGGATTAACATTACTTACCTCAGTAGTTTGCGCAGTTCCTGAGGTTTTTGGCTCACTTTGGCTCAGTTCTTTTTCTTCCCCTTATTCTATTCCAGTGGGCTCTAGATGCTCTTTGTTGGTTAGATATACCTCTTCTCCACTATAGAAACCTCCTTCTCCGTAATTTTTCTTAAACAAATTTTCAAGGTGAGCTCCAAGGAATACTTTCCCACTACGCGTATGCCCTACTTCTGTGTCGTTTTCATTGTCTGAGATCTTGAACATTAGACTTTTTAGGTCCAATCAATCTACTGTGTCTTCAAGATGTGGTTTTCATGCAATATCATCTTGATTCTTAGCTTCAATAAGTGAAAAAAATTTCCTCTGGGTCCCTTGAAAAAGTATCTCTTGACTTGACTATACGATTTTGTTTTATCAACAACAAAATCAGTGATATACCCTTCGATGGTACTATCAAACCAGTGATCTACTTCTCTGGATACAACGTTGTTGACTCTCTTGACCTTCTGGATCAATGCTAGTGTCCAAACCATAGGGGGTCTAGATATGATTTGAAACTATGTGTTAGCTAACCTAGCCAACCACTCATGTAACTCTTGATGGATTCCTCGAAAGAAGATCTCATGAATTTCGGTGAAGATGTATCTTTGTATCCAATATTCAATGCTTATTTTAGGGTTCTTGTTCTGGGCTTCAACAAAGTCCTTCTCTTGATCCTCTACCCACTTGTAAATCTCTGTCTTCTATGGGAACCACCTTGACATTTCCTTAAAAATATTCTGGTCCCGGCAACGAAAACATTTGTTGGCACAAGGGCAGATCCAGGGTTCAGCTCCAAGAGTGCACCAAAAATCCCTAGCTACTCGCCTTTTCGGCAGCACCTACGAAGCAGATATAGTCTCACCTGAAGCAACTATGAGGGGGTTGCAAGACAGAGTTGTCTACAACCAGGGGAATATCAAGTGGTTCTTATTGCATCAACAACATAATGTGCATGTATCATTAAACTAGCTAGATCTTTCTCTCACAGCTATATATCTGATCTAATACAATAATGCATATAACAATATAACAACATAATAGCTCAAGGCATCAATCACACACACAACAACAGATGTACGTGGTTCACCCTCTCTCTAGGGCTACGTCCACATAATTGTTCTTATGACATATTAAGGTAAATATTACAGTTTTGATCTGCGCTCTAGCCTGCAGATCCTCTCTCTCCGTCTCTCTTCCTTCCTATGCACCCAACTATAGGACTTGATCTTCGCACCCAGCTGAAGATCTTACAATACCATAAGGCTCTCTCTCTCAACACTTCTCCCACCCTTAATACAATATTCTCCCAATGAATAATAACCGACAACAAGGCTCAACCATAGTACCGACCTGACCTAGGTCCTCTCGACCTCTATTTATACGTTATACTCCCTCACCGACAACCTTAAGTCGAAAACTAGGTGTCAAAAACCCTAATTACCAAAACCCTAGGTGTCTACAACCCTAGGTCAACTTGACCCATTCTTTTCAGGCTTCGCCAACCTGTCTTTCCTCTCCATCTCGTGGTTCTCCAAGGCATCTAATGCTAGTTTTTTCCACTTCCTGAGTCATCCTCAGTCTGTCTTCCTTGCTGATCTATCATCCTCGATCTCCTCATCCAACAACTTGCTTTTCTGCACTTCACTCCATCTTTTCTATTCTTTTGCTCGCTTCGACCCAGTGACCGTCACTGTGTCTCCCGTGATACTCACTTTTTCCCTTTTCTTCCTCGTTCTTCACTTCCTTCCATAACATATAGTGGTAAATATTTTCAAGAGCATCTGCTTTTTAAAATGCCTTAAGAACAAGAAGATGAAGATCTTTGAAAAAACATGGATAACTACAAGAATTCATTATTCATTTAATGCTTAGCAGGCAACAAGGTTCAAGTGTAACAATGTTTTGAAGAAAACTCCTTCTTTTATATTTCCTTGAATCTGTCTACTCCTGGTGAAATAAATACCTACAAAAGTCTCTATAAAAAAACACACTCTAAAATATCAAAGACTAATGAGATCAAGTCACTGGAACATGTATCTCATAGCTATTTTATTAAAAGAAAATGTAAAATGAGGATGCATTAGACTCTAATCTAAACTAACAAAATTCATCTTTTATTTACTATCCTACCCTACCTAAAAAGAAAGGGAAAATCTTTATTCAAGTGTAAGAACTCTTCCAATCTAACCATGTGCGGAGCAAGATAACAAATATACTCATATCCATGTATGAAAAAGTTACTGCAGTGATTACCTGGATATGATGAACCAACCAACCTACTTGTTTGGGCCTCAGAAGGTGTTGAAGAAGAGATCAGTATTGTGGCCTGATGACCTCTTGAAACCAAATTTCAATGTAATCTTGATGTGCATCAACAATAATTTCTATTCTCTCCTTCATCATGTTGTGCAGATCCTTTTCTTCTGGATGTTTGATTTCTGAAGTACATAAAGGATTTGCTGAGATGGATGTTCAGAAATCATCAATCTCAGGTCTTAATGATTGCTCTCCACTAGGTGTAGTCCATAATTTCTCAGTTTGCTTTGCATTTTGGTGAGGAAAATCATTTTGTAGCTCATAGGACCTTGATTCTTCTAATATTTCTAGAGAGGTAGATAAGTTCTTGACTATTGTCAAGATGTTTTCTTCCTGAAAAGAAGAGATCGCAGATGTTACTAGGATTTGAGAGAGTTATTCCAAACTGATGGTCACCTTTGAATTCATCTTGTCATTTGATAAAACTTGGTTCACACAAAAATGATGTCCACAAAGTTAGGATCTCCTGATGGTGGTAAGGAAACAAAGGTTGCATTGTTTGGTTTTGCGGAAGGATTGAGTGGTCTTGCCTCTTGTCCCACTATTACTGATGCCCCAATTTCTTGTTCTATAGTGCTCCTTGTTTTAGTCTCTTTAGAGACTACTTTAGCTCTTTGGGTTGAGCTAACTCATGTTTTTCGGTATCAGTCTGTGGAGTTTATGAGTGGAATGTTCCTCCCCCCAAAAAGGTTGGAAGGAACCTTGGTTGAAATATTTAGATTTAATATATCTACCTTTTGGGTCCCTAGGTATATTCATGAAAGCGAACAAAAAAAAAAAAAAACTACCATTGGGTTTGGGGGAACCTACTATAGTAGATGTGCAAGTTCTTACATCTCATCTTAAAGTTCCCCTGCCACCAATCTAATGCTAAGGTCTAGGAATGATCTATTTCCTAACTACTTCTTACCTTGAGACAACTCCCCATCAATGACACCAAAAATGATGGGTGTTCTATATGCACTAAAAACACAGTAAAAATCCTCAATTAAATTGTCAACCTGGGGTAAGTAAACTTAGAGTTGTAGAAAAATATATGCCAAAGGTAAAAGGTTGGCAAGAGTATAATCTAACTAATGAAAGCAACTATCTAAGGCTAATCTACTCAAGCAAAACTATCTAATGAGAAAACCCTACTAAACAAATTGAAACTATTTAACCTAAGTAGTTTTGGGCCAAGGGTCGATGGATAGTTCCTAAGAAAGCAAGTAAAATCCTATGTAAAGCAAAATAATTCAACAATAAACAAAGGCAAACTACTAAGCATAATAAGCAAATGACAAAAAAAAACTTCTTTAACTTGCCAACCTACATTCAATGAGAAACTACGCTATGAAAAAATAAATAAGAAAGTAAAAAAAACACCTATCTAACCTATTAAGGAAAATAGACAAGCAAACAAAGACACCTAACTAACCTATTAAAGCAAAGGACAAGTAAACAAAGGCACCTAACTAACCTACTAAATCAAAAGACAAGTAAGCAAAGGAAACTAACTACTGCAAGCAATCAAAGTAAAATTTCTCATTGAACAACTATCTAGCCTAAGAGGCAAGTGGACTAAATGCTCAATGCAATGCATGAAAGGAAATTTATTCTATTGAAAGCAAGAAGAACTACCAACTAATGCTTAATATATGATAAGAAAGCTACTATCTGATCTATCAAAGAAAAGACTATATATCCTACAAAAGCAATAAAACTATCTTCTAGACTATGAAAGAAAGAAACTATCTCTTCTAATCTACAAAAGCAAGAAACTATCTCTAACCTACGAAAGAAAGAAACTATCTTTAACCTATGACAATTCAAATATAATGTTGGTGGTTGTGTGAAGAAAAAAACAATATTAAATACCCTGCATGTTCATTTATTAACCATCAACAACATAACGAGATCATCATTATACATCTATTCTACATAAGCAAAATTCATACTTAAACTCATTCATTAAATAAGAACTACAATTGAAATTTAATTCTAGGAAAGAAATTACATAAATGAAAACTATGCTATATCTACTCTAGCAATTCAAACTGCAATAAAGAAATGACTAAAAACATAAATTTAAAACATGATAGTAAAAAGAAAACTAATAGCTATATTAATCAACAACTAAGTAAGCAAGATCTATATAAAACTGAAGTAAGCAATCTATCATTAAAAACTAGAATTAACTCTATCCATCCATCAAATCCTTGTCAATTAAAACCCAAATTAAAATGCTATTCTATTCTATTCAAAACTCTGTTTTAAACTTGATTATAAAATATTAGTTAAACACATAATCTAGTATTTAACTACACATGGGGTTAGTCTAGGAGTCTGCAGATCCATTCCTAACTATGAGATTAATGCATGCTAACACAATTCAACATACGAACCTATAAAAGAGAGTCAAAGAAAATTAAATTATAACAACAAACTAATTAACAAAATAAAAATGCATGTACAGGAAATAAAGATAACAATTAATCTATGAAATACATAAACAAACACAGAGAACAATTACCAAACTATTAGTGCCCCCCCCCAGCAAGTTGTGGTCACTCCCTAAAAGCACACCATGAGCTCAACAAAAGGAATTCACCATTAAAACGTAGAAACACAATTTTATACAATTCTGGCAATTGAAAAATGCAAAAAACAGAGCCAAAATCATTTTTGGCTCTAACACACGACTTCTTCTACTGCTTAACAATTATCTGACCACCACAGTGGTATTTATAATGTTTACATATCAAGTGGTTGACCACAAGAGGTTAGAACCACTTCTAAAATTGGAAAATTTCATTAATGGTGCCCTAACTGTCGAAACAAAGTGAGCCAATAATCACCCACCATAACAACCCAAAATCGAGTTGTCAAGAGTTTAGTAGCTGGAGGGGATAAGCATGAACAAAACCCATGTCTCTTATTCACCCCCCATTCGCCGCCAATACCATAACCAACAAATCGCCCTCTATTTTTGTGTAGGAAGAGGTGCTGGACGGAGTGCCGAATCGAGTGCCGGATTGAGTGCCAGATCAAGTGCCAGAACTAGAAACGTAGTGCGTTTTTGCCCCGTAACACCAAAAAAACGTGAACTAGCTCTTGGAGATCATAAAACATGATGAATTATACTTGATACAATCATTAAACATGAATTAAACGTACCTTATGTCGATCATACTATTTTGTCATGAAATTCTTCAAAAAGATCCTTCCAAATGTGAAAAACACATATGCACATATGGAAAAAGTGTATAATAACCGTCATAAAAATGATCATATCTCAGTCCCAACAATCATACAAGTGTTACAATCTAAGATTAAACAAAGTTGTGGAAAGAATCAACGTAACAATTGATGAAATAGGCAGATTAGAATAAAAGGAAGAAGAAAACAAATCAATGGAAGAACTTTTTGAAGAAGAAGATGAAAAAAAAGTAGAAGAGGAAGATGAATATGAAGAGAATCCGATAGAAGAAGAAGAGAAAGTTCAACAAGTATCTCCAAAGACACCTATAAAACGAGTACAGAAGAATCATCCTTAGGATCATATTATTGGAAACAAAGATGCAGGAGTTGAGACTAGAAGAAAAATCCATTCACCAGAACAAACACACCTAGCATGCTTATCTACAATTGAACCAAACTGTTTTGAAGAAGTCAACAAGGATGAATTTTGGAATAAGGCCATGGATGTAGAATTGGATCAAATAGAGAAAAATGACACTTGGGAATTGGTTCCAAGACCAAAGAATAAGATTGTGATCGACACAAAATGGGTTTTTAGGAAACAATTGAATGAAGATGGACAGGTTACAAGGAACAAAGATAGATTGGTATGCAAATGATATGCACAGATTGAAGGAATCAAATTTGAAGAGACATTTGCCCCAGTTGCTAGAATGGAAGCAATATGTTTTCTTTTATCTTATGCATGCTCCAAATGTTAAAGTATATTAAATGGACGTAAAATCATCTTTTCTGAATGGGGAACTTGAAGAAGAAGTCTACATTGAACAACCAGAAGGATTTAAGTTGTCAAAGAACACAGACTATGTGTGTAAATTAAAAAAGGTTTTGTATGCTCTAAAATAGGCTCATAGAGCATGGTACTCTAGACTAGAGAAGTATATGCAACAGGTAGGGTTCAAAAAAGGAAGTGCAGACAACAACCTCTACATCAAGGTAAGTCAAGGTAATATTTTATTAATTGAATTTTATGTTGATGGTATTATTTTTGGTAGTGATGATGACAGGTTAAGCCATAAATTTGCAAAAGACATGCATAATGAATTTGAAATGTCATTGCTTGGAGAACTATCCTTCTTTCTAGGACTTCAGATACATCAAAGCAACCAAGGAATTTTTATTTCTCAAACCAAGTATATCAGAGAAATGCCAAAGAGATTCGGAATGGAAGATTTCAAACCAATTATCACTCCCATGAAAACCAATTGTAAGTTGAGAAAAGTTGATTATTCGAAGTCTACATATCAGAGGAAATATAGGTCAATGATTGGAAGCCTACTATATGTGACAACATTCAGACCATATGTAATGCAAGAAGTTGGACAGGTGGCACGATTTCAAGAAGCACCTAAGGAATCACATGTATTAACAGTAAAGAGGATCTTCAAATATCTCAAAGGAACAAAAGATTTTGGATTATGGTATCCAAAAGGAAAAGATATATCACTTATTGCCTACACATATGCAGATTGGGCAAGTTGTATTGATGATCGATGAAGCACCAGTGGAGCAGTTTTCTACTTAGGTGAGTGTTTGGTATCATGGCTAAGCAAGAAACAATCATCAGTATCTCTATCTACAGCCGAGGCAAAGTATATTGCAGCAACAACATGTTGTACACAGGTTCTTTGGATGAAACAAACTTTGACAGATATACAGGTTGAGTATAATGAGTCCATTCCAATATTGTGATAATAAAAGTGGCATTAGTATCTCAAAAAAACCAGTGATGCACTCCAAGGTGAAGCACATTCGAATCAAGTATCACTTTCTATGGGAACAGGTTGTAGAAAACAACATCAGAGTTGATTGAGTATGTGGGCACAAAAGAACAAGTGGTAGACATCTTTACAAAACCACTTCCATGGGAAGCCTTTGAATATCTTCACCAAAGACTTGGAGTTATTTCTACTCCAAAATGAATGATTTTTGAATTCTTATCTTATATGTCTTAGATGTACACGAGGAAGCACCATAAGAGGACAGGTCAATCAGGGGGAGCAGCCCCAGATGGAAAAATAGCTTTGCCATTGATGACAAAGGGGGAGAGATTTATCAGATGCAGAGGACAGAGGCAGATTTATCAGATGCAGAGGACAAAGGCATGGTTCCAGGGGGATCATGAGTGATATGATTTCAATATTGCATCAGATTGTTTCCATCAATGCCAAAGGGGGAGATTGTTAATTAAGGTTGGTTGTCATTGATGCCAACCCTTGAAGAAAGCCTCATAGCAAAAAGGTTTGGGTAATGGACCCAATATTGTTTGATTTAAATATGACTAATTATTGTTTTGTCATGGTTTATAAGAAGTAAATATGGATGAACTCTAAAGTGGTCCCCTTATGGTGAAAGACCTCATGGGAAGATACTTTGTGGAGTAAGAGAACCCATGCTTAATTGTGGAATAACGAGGTGAAGGATAGTGAATTTGTCAGGAAAACTATCCTAGATGGATAGTTCTTATCATTCCATTTACGGTGGTATGTATAACGTCACATAACTCCTCACGGTTAGAGAGTTATGACCATGTGAAGTTGGAAAACCCAGGTTTGGGTAATGGACCCAAGTTTGTTTGATGGATAATGGTATGATTTTTTCTATATTTGAAGGTAATACTATTCTATATGGATAATACATGTCATTTCATTTCTGGTGGTATGTGGAATGTCACATAACTCATCACGGTTTGAGAGTTATGGCCTTACGAAGTTGGTGGACACTCATATGTCATCTAGAAGCCCCAAAAGGTCAAAGTAGTCAAAGTGGTTTAAGAGATTTTAAAATGTAAATAATAAAGTGAAGTGATGAGTGTATTATAATTCAAATTGAATAAAAAATAAATTATTTTAATAATAAATTTAATGGATAAATTAGAAGTGTGTTAACCCTAAAATAAGGAAAGTGGGCCAAGTGACCTAGAAGATGTTTTTAAGGAAGCTACTTGGAGAGTATAAATAAGAGACAAGGCTCTCTCATTTTAATCACACTTGAGCATATTGAATATCTATAGGTTCTGAGGTAAAAAAGGATATCTAAGCCTAACTTCTGAGGGAAATTGAAGAAAAGAAGGCCGAAATGCAAGGAAGGATAAATTATTTTGATGGTGCTTTGTAAGGTATGTTATTTACAGGTCATGTCACCATTTTCGCTATAAATTTTTTTATATAAAGATTCAGACCATGAAATTGCTATTCCATTGTGAAAAAATACCCAAGTATCTGTGGTAAAATATTCATCTTGTGGGTCGTTGTATTTTGGGAGTTACACTCCGTGGAAAATAGGGTTTGTGGCTAGTCCTGAAACTAGTAAAAAACAGGTGTTTCGGGTAAAACCTTCATAACTTCTTAATAAAAGATCCAAATTCAGTGAGACCAAATGTGTTGGTTAGGCTACAGTCTATAGTATGTTTTTTAATAGTTTTAGATCAATTCAATGAATATTTCGTGCGAGGAACACTCTACAAGGTTGCTCTCAAGAATAATCCATAATTTAGCAAGGTATGCCATTTTTTATATAACTCCTTTTCTGAGAGGTTCCAAGTAGTGACACTTGGAGGAATTGCATTAAAAACATTGAATAACATTGAGTATCAATTTCATATATTTATACATTACAGGTTCAAAGTTATGATTACTTCAAGTTAGGGTTGTTGACTAATCCAAAACTAGGCATGTGAGACTAAAGAAAAGTTTGATGAAAAT
>JZKD02S1562778.1:207162-226704 GCA_000966675.3 Picea glauca
ATCTTCCGAAATTGCTCCCACTCGAACCAGGAACCCTCTTTTCCTGCGAGTTACCTTACGCTCTGATACCAATTGTTAGAAAAACAGGACCGCGGAGCAATAAAATAAAACAAATTCGGATATAAAACAAAGAAGACACACAATACAAGAGAGACACATATTTACGTGGTTCACCCAGTGTGGGCTATGTCCACCAAATAAATTGCCATGTCCTTCCTTTATTATTATCCAGCAAATGAAGGGATACAACCTACAGCAAAACCCACTGTAACTTCCTCTTCTTTCTCTCACAGTCTCCTCTCTCAGAATACAATATTCACCATCCACCATAGCCAAAATACATTTCCCTCATAAAAGAGGGTTGCCTTCTAGGGAAAAAAACCCCTAACATAATCTCTACCGTTAGATCCGTGACCTTATAATGAACGGTCCAGATTTACAATGAAATTACAATATACTTTTATAACACAATTTTTTCTTCGGGGGCTTCGCCTCTGAACCCCCATCGAGGGATGCTGCCCCTGAACCCCTCTGGGGGCCCGCTTTCCCCCAAACCCCCCAGCCAAGGGATAGGCCCCCCGGACCCCGCAGAGGGGGTACCCCCCCTCTGCACTCCCCTGCGTGGGAGAGTGTACATACTTCTAGGGTGTAAATACTTCATGGGGTATAAACACAACTGAAAGTAAAAGACCTATAAATCAGGAAGATAATCAAGCTCCACAACCAACACTACACCCATCAAAGGTGAGGGTGAATTGTTGTGCAACAAAAATATTGAAACCCTCGAACGTCTGTATAAACACCAGCCAACCATTGTCCTCTAAATCCTTACGGGCGTTATCAAATAACAACAGAGCTTGGTTACCGTTTGGCTCTATGCGGACCACTGGTGCCATAGACAGGAGCACACGGTGAGTAGGGTGTAGGGGCTAGGGTCTGATTATAGTATACATAGGGGCATAATTCTCACAGGGTTACCGAAAACACCAGGGGTGACTCGGGATAGGGGGAAAACATTTATGACAGAACGTGCGAAGGTGGTGGAGCTATTTCGGCCCATGCAGAATAGTCATTACCCGCAGTACAACCGCCGACTCTTTTAGCTATGCATATCACAATGCATATGTGTTAAAAACTATGCCATTCAATCAACCAATGGATATATGGTAAGTGGACCAAAAATTTGCGCAAGCCATATTTTTACCATAGTATTAAAACCAAATCAATAAATCGAAATCACACCAAGGGTTTGGTTATATGGGCTATGTGTTGTATGAAATGATTTATACCAAGGGTTTAACTATAAAACCAATGCGTTTTCATAAAACCAATGATCAAGTGAATCGATCAAAGAACATATAAATCCAATCACCAATGCATCACAAATTCAATCACTTATAAAACAAAATTATACAATCAATCAAAGAATGCCAAATGAGTACAGAACAAAGGGTCTTTCCAATTGTATAATCATGAGTAAATTAGAGGTGTAACGACCATATTGACAATAATTATTACAACAATTCAGTGACGATTTTAATGTGACTTCGAAAACCAAGTTTTCATGCTTGCGGTCATGAAAACAAGAACAAAGGTAAGTGTGCAAATAGCGCAAACATAATAGTGTCATTTTATTCAAGGATTGCGAAAAAAATTAAGGTTTGAAAAACACTGGTGTAGGCAGCTTATAAGGAGAGTAGAAAAATGTGAATTGGCTGCCAACAATGGTGACACACTGGTAGAAGCAGTTATCTCTGCCAAAAGAACAAACTCAGATTTGGATAACGAGAAAAATTCTAACTCAAAAATAACAACCAGAAAATCGTGTAAACATCATCATTAACCAAATATTCCAGCAGTGTTTAAAGGATGAAAACAGATGATAGTCCTAAGACAAGTGAAGCATGATATTAAAGATAAAATATCCAATACTGTTGACAGAGCCGCTGCTGCCAGTAGGTGTCCATAGCCTCGACAGGGTTTTCATTTAACCCACTCTGATATCTGTATCTTGCCAAGAAGTTTTGGATCAGAATAAAGGACATTTTGAGGTTAAGAGGTTTCTTATTTACGAATTTTCATATACCCGACATTGCTTCGCTACCAGCGGGCCTATTCAGCACCCTGGCGAAGTTGTCTTGGCATCATGCATGCATTTACCCACTGCCAGCAAACCTGTTCAGCATCCCGACGGGTTTACAAGAACTTCCCATAGCTCTATTAATGATTTATTTTGTTTTTCAAAGATATATAGTTGAGCGGGGTGATGCTGAAAATTATGATATTTTAACATATTTTTTCAGTCCTCAACAATTTTTTTTTTTTTTTTTTTTTTAGAACTGTCCTTTATTAAGATCCAGAGATGTTTCATTTACAGAACCAATTTTCTAAGGCAGGGAGACATCTTCTGAGTCATTCCCTTAAGGAATAGGGACAGCGTAAAAATATTATAGATGATCGTGACAAGCTTATGTTAGAGATTGAAATCAGTTAACTTCTTTCAAACAACAAACTTTTGCCAATCATAGATGTAAATTTCAGAAGTATATAATTGATGTTTATACAATTTTCTTAGTAGTCATTTCAGTGAAGGAATTCTCTGTTTTGTTTGTCCAAATAGTTCAGCATTCCGGTATGTGTATTTACAAAAGCAAAAACTGATGAGCGCAAACGAGAAATCAAAAACAAAAGAGAAAAAAGCAAACAAAAGAAAAATATGTACATAATATACAAGGGTAGTCATCAGGCAAAATATCTTTTCAGGACTTGGCCATTCATCGGATAAGTGTCAGGATGCCCCTCTAGATTTTGCAATCGGAAAGAGCTGGGACCCAACTTCTCAGCAATTAAAAACAGTCCAAGCCATAAGTTTTGAAATTTTGTGTGCTCTCCCTTTCCCTCATGCGGTTTGTCCCATTTCAAGACGAGGTCACCTACTTCAAAATTCCTATCAGAAGTAGAGTTAGAATCGAACCAGCTTTTAACCAATAGTTGATGCTGATCTAACTTACGTTTAGCTTGGGCTCTTACCTCTTCTAGCTTCATCAAAGTGTTAATTCGGTTTTCTAAAGGGGGACAGTCTTCTTCTTAAATTTTCTGCGATAGCTGAAGTGAAGGAAGAAGAATGTGTGGTGGCAGAATTGCTTCTCTGCCATAAACAAGAAAAAAGGGGGAGTTACTTATAACATCTTTTGGTGTTACCCTATCATCCCACAACACGTTTAACAGTGCATTGTGCCAGTTTTTGTGATTTTCGGCCACCGTTCTCTTGATGATTTTAATCAAATTCTTATTTGTTGACTCTGCCAACCCATTGCCCTGGGGGTAATAGCTAGCAGATTACTTTAATTTAATTCCTTTTTCTAAAGAGAAATCCCTCATCTCAAGTGAGGAAAAGTAAGAAGCGTTATCGACTACTAAACAATCAGGGATACCAAAATGAGTAATAATATTCGAATTTAAAAAGGCAATTACCTGACTGGTATTGACAGTTCTTAAAGCGGCAGCTTCAGACCACCTGGTAAAGTAATCTGTGGCAGTTATGATAAAATTATGCTATTGAGAGGATGGTGGGTTAATTGGACCTATGATATCAAGGCCCCACTGCTGAAAAGGAGAGTCTACTGAGACGGGATGCAAAGGAAAGGATGGTTTTTGTAACCACCCTAATGCTTTCTGACAAATGGTACACTTCCGACACAAGGCATGGGTGTCTCTAAAAAGTGTGGGCCAGTAATAAATGGCTCTTAAAACCTTATGGGCAGTGGTTTCGCCACCAAAATGACCACCAGCTTCTCCTGCATGCAATTCCAGCAAGACTTTTTCTACTTCGTCTTTCTCGAGACAACGCATCAGTACACCATCAAAATTTTGATGAAACAGAATACCATTAACCAAATGAAAGGAGGCAGAATTTAATCTCAACGCTCTTATTTTAGTGGGATCCAAGTGACGGGGGGATGACCCATGTTCAAGACAGAATATTATATCGTCATACCAAGGACTACCAAAGTTTTGTGCACAACAGATTGCATTTTGATCGTGTTGTACTAGGTTTGACATATCATTTTCTTCTTGTTGTCCTACGGTTGAATCAACAACTAACTTGCATAACCCTTGGCCTCTCACTATTTGAGCTGGGTTAATTTCTATGTCATACTCCTGCAAGGAGGTGACCCAGTTATCCCTCTTTTCACCTAGTTCTTTCTGCACTAACAGGTTCCTAACGGCTGGGTACGGGAAAATGATCTTCGTCCTAGATTTCAAAAGATAGGACCGAAAGTGCTTGACTTCTTTGAAAACAGCATAGGCTTTCCGATCTACCACTGGGTAATTAAGTTCAACACCTTTGAAAGAAAATCTCATAAAGGCAATGGGTACTTCATTATTCTCGGTGTTCTTTTGAGTTAGGACGGTGGCATAGGAATGGTCAGAAGCAAAAGTGTAGAGTGTAAAGTCTTGAGAAAAGTCAGGGCTCATGAGAGAAGGAGCGTCTATTATGGCCTTCTTTATCACATTAAAATATTGATTTTCTAGGGGTCCCCAGTGATATTGGGTGTCTTTCTTAATTATATTCTGTAAAGGTTTGACCATTTCGGAGAAACTAGGGACGAATCTCCTTACGATGTTAATCTGGCCTAAGAAAGACTACATAGATTTTTTGGATGTAGGAGGGGGAAGTTTCATGTTGACTTGAGTCCTTTCGGGGTCGATAATCATTCCTTCACTTGACACAATAAATCCTAAGAGTTTACCCTGTTCTACTGCAAAGATGGATTTTTTAGGATTCAAAGAAATGTCGTATTTACGACATCGCTGTAGAATGGCTCGTAGATGAGCTAGATGATCAGTTTTGTTTTTAGAAAACACAGTCACATCATCTAAGTACACTACAACAGACTGATTGATTAATCCTCGGAAAGCGATGTCCATCGCTCTCTGGAAAGTGGCACCAACATTAATCAATCCAAAGGGCATTTTTCGATAAGCATAGGTGCACCACGGGGTGCGGAAGGTAGTTTTAAGTTGGTCTGGTGGAGACATTAGGACTTGGTTGTACCCCGAGAAACCATCCAGTAAGGATAGCCTCTCAGAACCAGATACCTATTGAAGGATCTGTTCCATGGGTGGGACAGGATAGTTGTCTTTATCCAACGCTCTATAAAGGTTTCGGAAATCGACGCACAGTTGGATTTCCCCACTTTTCTTCCGGACAGGGACAAGGTTAGAAACCCATTGGGTGTGCCTAACTGGAAAAATTATCTTAGCATTCAGGAGCTTATTCAATTCTTTTTTAACAGTCGGTTCGAGTTTAGGGTGCATTTTTCTCATTTTTTTTTGAAAGGGTAAGGTTTGGGGTTTCATAGGAATAACATGTTGTATGATGTTAGGGTCAAAAGTTTTAAGTTCATCATACATCCATGCAAATACATCTTTAAATTCTTTGAACAATTTAATAAATGCAGCTTTTTCTTGTTCAGAACATCCTACCCCTAGATTAATGCACTGTGGATTGTCCTTAGTTCCTAAGTTCACTTTTTCATATGATAGTGAGGAACTATTGGTTTTACAGTTGACCGACTTTCTAAATTTGTCTTGAAGATCGTAAAATTTCTCTAATCTAACTACAGATTTAGGGATCAAATTTACCATGTCCGATGAAGATTCAAGAGTTCTCGGATCTGGTATTATCATTAAATCGTGCAAATTGTCATCGTGCGTGCGTTCGTCTATCACCGCGCCTTGAAAATTTTCTTCCATATGCAGAAAGCTAATAATCTGTTGATCGTCGTCGAAGACTCTCCAGTTCATGATGTTGTCGGGAACGGATGGCCTGAACAACAGTTCGATGGAAAATGCATCAGGGGACAAGCCTTCTACAAGAAAGAGTTTAGAATCTACGTTAGCTAATAGATCTGCTTCAGAGTTATTCAATCTAGGAATAGAATTTATATTGAAAGAAGAAAATTTACTCATTAAATTCCATACTTCGGATTGGTAGCTTTTAAGATGCGGAGAAAGACATTGGATAGAATCTCTTACCTGTCTAACTACGATTTCAGAATCGCCAAAGACAGTCAAGTTTTGAATGTTCATATCCAAATCTTTTCTGAGACCTTGCAGTAAAGCCTCATATTCTGCAGTGTTATTAGTACATTCAAATTCTAACCAACATGCAATCAATGTTTTGTTACCTGCCGGATCGATAATAACGTAGCCTGCACCAGCTCCTTCTTTGGACTTTGACCTGTCAAAATAAAGAGACCAAATTTGATTTTCATCGGGTGCATGAGATCGTTGTGTAGAAACCATTGGCTACATGTATGCTACAATCTCAGACTGCTGTTCTGGATTGGTGATAGCTGAAGTTTCGGCCATGAAATTGCCGAAAAAGGTATCCATCCCTTGTACTTTGGGTGAATCAACAGAAGGCGTAAATGGTTCATTGGGATCGTTCAAATCTGTGACCATGAACTTAAGGTAGCGTTCATGATTTACCTTTATCTTGTTGGGCTTGTCGTTCTCTGGAAGCCATAGGTGAGACCAGTCTGTTGTGAAATAGCCGTGTAGCTGCTCCGACCAGTCCCTGCTTAAAAATAGACCATACACTTCTAGAATATCCACAACAATAATATCAATAACTTGATGAACCTTGGGTTTAGATGATAATCTTATAAGCACATTCTTTAACTCGCTTATAACTTTAAGATTAGTCCGATCAAGTTGTATGATTTTTAAGGTGGATGGTTCAACTTCAGCATTAATCTTTTGGCATACAGACCATGGCATCACATTGGATGATGTTCCTGAGTCTACCATACAATTATGCACGTTTCTATTAAAGATTTCAAAAGTTAATAAAAACGGAGGTACATTCTTGTGAGTGCTAAGGGTGGTATTTTGTGGCTTTTTACTCGTAGTTTCTAAAGCTACTTTATCTACATTATTTACATTATTTGCTGGAAGGCTTCCTTTGTCTTGAATATCGGGATTATTCTTTGTGGAAGTCTTCTAAGGAACTTTGTTCTGAACAACCTTGTTTGAATTACCATTTTTACCATTCTCTGCGATGTTTTGCAACATTTTTTGTAACAAAGATGGAAATTTCAATAACTCATAAATAGAAATGTTAGCCCTTAACTTTTTAAGATATTCAACTACATCATAGTCTAAGTTGGGGTTCACATGACTCTGTTTAGTCTCAGCTGGTTTAGATTGCTTTGGAGGTGAAGTCGTAGTGTTTTCGGAAGAAGGTTTGTTTGCTGTCTTACTCCTAGTATTATAGGGATGACCTGTCTCGAAGTTAGCTTGAAAGATGCTATCTGAGAAGTGTCCAAAAATGTTTAGAGAAGACTCCTCTTCTTAAACTGTCTCTTGTTCAACAACCTCCTTAGGAATCTCAGGAGGCATCAAGTTATCCTGGGCTTCTAGAATTGTTTGAAGGGCGTATTGTAGACTTTCTAGATTAAGGACTTCAGTATTCGGATTAGGTCGGTTGGTTGGGAAAGGCTTCCGGAACGGGGGTTTGTAAGGCCCTTTGCTCGAATAATCTTCTTCGTTCGTCCTTTTTAAGTCTATAACTTGGTTCGACAGTTTTTGAACGACTTTAGCTAAGTTTTCTAAATCAGATCTTTTAGGTTGTGTTTTACTTTGAGTAGGTCTAGGGAGGATTTCAATCTTCTTTTTGGAAGAAGAACTAGTCTCTATTTTGTTGCTAGTAGAGTCTTTAAGACTAAGTATGTCTTTTTCAATCTGGCTGGCCTCCTCGAAGGCTTCTAACAACGTGGATTTCTTAGATCGTTTAACCCAAATAGATATACTTTGATGCAAAGCTTTAGTGTAGTATGCTATTATAAGATTCTGGGTAGGCATGGAATTTGTAGGGATTCGGTTCTTAAGTGTTAAGAATATTTGATTAAAGTCTTTAACATTTTCTTTTGGGTTCATTCTTAAGTTATAAAGGTCCATGACCAGGACTTCCGGAGGCTTACCGTCTCCGAACTTTTCCAAAAAGCATGACTAAAATTTTTCTCAAGACACGATGGTATGAGGTTGTTGGGAAAAGTACCATGTAGATGCATTTCCCTCGAAAGTATAGGGGAACAACCTACAGACAACGTCTTCATGCTCGACATTGCGGAGTCTTATGGCTAACATAAAATTTTTAATGTGATCTTTAGCGATCTGTTTAGAATCAGGGTCAAACTTGGGAATCCATTTCTCCGGGTGTTTAGGCAAGGGATGTTGAACTCCAGGTACAACTACGACATCCTGGTCGAGCTAAGTTCTAGCAAGATTGTTCTGGTTGGCCATTGGTGTAGTGGGTGTGGAAGGCTAAGAAGGGGGACTTCCCTCATCAGAAGAGTCTTCTCCAGAAGAAGAAGGGGATGATGGAGGTGGTGAAGGAGGTATTCTAGATCCTCCAGCAGCAGAATTGAGGATTGGATCTGTAGGGTTCACAGTGAGGTTAGTGCCTTCGATTTGTTCTCTAATATCGGAGAAATCTAAAGGTTGGTCCAAAGGTCGATTTGGCTGCCTCAAACGGGCTAAGGCACTATGTGTTCTTATGAGAGATTGGTGGACAATCTCTTGTATGTCACCACCTGTAGGATTTGGGGTTACTGGTTCAACTGTGATCCATGGATCATCGTTCGACATGGTTGTTGTTTGAGGGGGGATGTTATCGTTCGAATGAATTCTTGTCACTATAGGTGAGCGATTAGGTGGTGGAGGAGTCTTGCGACCACCTCGTGCCATTAATAAATTTCAGGCCCTCCTTCTAGCACCATTTGTTGACGGGAAAAATTGATCGTCCGTCAACTGGAAGAGTGGATCTGGTCTGGGGTTGTCTAAATAACCCAAGCCGTTTGGGATAACCCACCTTGACGGGTTTAGCGGCTCCGTTATCCGATCTAAGTCCTAAGAAAACAAAAAGAAAACTACTCTAAATTAACTAATCTAAATAATTAAAACAAACTAATAAACAAATCTAAACTACTAATATATACAATTCACTACCTAAACTATAATGATTCTATGAAATTTAACATCCAACTATCAACTGAATCAAATCTTAATTACAAATGTACAATATATATAAATTACAGATTTAGAAGAAAACCTACAAAAATCAATTGCAAACCGTCCTAAGACAGCGAAACTGTTTTTTTGATTTTATAGTTTTATGATAAAGAAATAGAATAAAAACTAACTATATAAGCTAAGAAACTAAAACACTAACTCTAACTACAAATCTAAACTATACATATATCTATCTAAACTACTTAAATAACACTAATAAGCTAACCTGTGATACGCTTTCCAATTTGTCCTGTGTAATGAATCCAATTTAGCTGTTGAATGGGGGGAAACCCACATCAATCCTCTGCAAACCTCTAGTAAATAGTAAACAATAGTGCTCTTTTGAATATCAATAACAGAACAAACAAGACATAAAAATTACAGCAACCTTATGATTTACAAATCATCACATCTAGATAAATCTATGTGCAAGGATTTGTATAAAATGATTCAATTAACGAAGAAGAGAAATTTGTGATTGATTAACTGAAACAAAGTAATTGTTGTATCTTTTAAATAAGAGAGATCAGATATGGATAACACATTAATCAAGTCACATCAACCTACAATAGATTACGATAGCTAAAGTAGTCTATAATCAACTGCAATATGATATGAATAAAACTTGAAACAAAAGTTTGATATATTGAAAGCGAAAGCTGTTACAAGACATCAACTTTCATCTCAGCTGTATCATAAATCCATAGTCTGGTTCTCCCACAATGAGGATGATGAGATTATTACAAAAAATGACAAGTATTTAAAGACCTCCCACAGGGTAAAACATCCGTGTGGGAATTACCAAAACAGTTTGCACAAATCTAGGAAAATATCCCAAGTTTCTGACTCAAGCTAACAACCTAATACAAAACCAAATCTAAAGTATCTTCTAAACTGTCACATCATGCCCAATAGCTCATTGTAAATTCGTATGCACCTAAAAGAGGACAAAAATAGACAAGATTAGAGGATATCTTATCGATAAAATTGATAAAAATCTAATTTCTAAGACTAGCTACAGAATCTTGCGATTATGTAGCTGGTCTAAATTTAACACAAAATCATTTTTAAAACCAATTCAAATCCTAAAGAATTATTTTCAAACTATTAAACCAATATCTAATTGCTATTTGAAAACAAACGAATCATTCAAATCAAAACTGTTATACTAATTTGAGAGAGAACAAGACTGTGATCAATCGAATGATAACAAAGATACATGTACTCTGTTCAATTTTTAATTACAATTTCAGGTAAACAGAATCATATTAGATAACTTGATAGCAATGAAATCATTTTCATAAACTTAATTGAAATCGACACAAACTGTAATGAGCTAAGAGATTTTCTATGCAATAGTTTATGTCGCCTTCTCCATTAACAAAATCGTTTTCAATTCCAAAACGATATCAACATGATCGTTTTTCAAAATGATATAGCTATATTAAACATAAACAAACGATCATGCTAATCGTGGCACATAGTAATCACTTGTAGATCCAATCAAACAGGAATGAATCGAAACGGATTGAGGTTGACAGAATCATTATGAATTAACATTGTTTCCATGATTTTAGAAAATAGATCTTCATTACAGGTCGAATGTAATAAAAGATCCAAACGAGAATATTAATTCAATACAAAATAGAGTCATTCCTGGTAAATGGAAGTCAACAGGTTTGTTTTGAGTTTATTAGATTACATCGTATTTATCAACCCAGTCACTAATAATGACGCATAACACATTTAAAGGATCATACCAATTCAAGCCCACGAAATCGTTCCAAAATCAAACCATACGAACTAAATCAGAGCTGATAGAATCCAACCACAACGAAATCGTACCAAATCAAAACATAGTTGTGCTCTGATTTTAGCACAAAAATCTCTTATACAGGTCATATGCAATCAAAATCTAAACGAAAACAAACCTCATTAATCACATTAATTCAAACTAACAGAATTTTTCTAAAGCGAACTACACCAAGTCAAAACCAATCCATCGCTTCTACTAAGCTGGGCACGGCAAAATCGCATAACCAAATCATAACTACATTTGATTCTAGCAGAAAGAATCTAGTGTACAGGATCCACAACATAACCGTTTTTGATAATCAAACTATGAAAGAATCATTTCGAATAATGAACATAACTAATTGAAACCCAAATACCAATTCATTATATTAATCCAATCAATTCATAAAACAAAATTGATATTGAAATTCATACCTGGATAATCAGAAAACAACTCGGTCATGATAATTTGGAATTGACAAAGGCTGTTTCCGATTCGACATTCCTAAAAACGATCGAACCAGTGGTTTTCAGCTTCTTGTCATTAGCTTGATGCCTATCCCTTTCTCTTGACAGCACTGTGACTTGGTTCTCTAAATATTTGATCTTCGATTGTAATAAGGGAACGTCGGTGTAGTAGTGCTCTAGCCACACATTACATTGTCTGCATGATGTCTTTTCGAGTTTTGACATAATA
Source organism: Picea glauca (assembly GCA_000966675.3). Classification (NCBI taxonomy): domain Eukaryota; kingdom Viridiplantae; phylum Streptophyta; class Pinopsida; order Pinales; family Pinaceae; genus Picea; species Picea glauca. The sequence continues at coordinate 218,735 of JZKD02S1562778.1, forward strand.
GTCGAGGGTTTTCTTAAATCACTGAGGGTTTCATTTTTCAACTTGATTCCTGGGTAGTTAGGATTGTTCTTTAGGCATGGGGGAAAATTAGAAACATAGTCATAGGGTTGCTCGGAGCATAGGCCATGGGAATAGGGGTACTCTTCAGCCAGGAAACGCTCGATATCGGAGTCTGAGTCCTCGCTCAGAACTATGGGATTTTGGTCAACGTTTGGATTAGGTTTATTCCGGGCAAGTCTCAATATCAATCGAGCATTATTTTTACCTTTGTTGTCGACAGTAGGATTACCCTTGACCTTCTTACTCACAGGCTTCTTGACAGCCTCAGCCTTGTCTGTTATGATGTCAGATAGGTCGATGTCAGGGCAGACTGAGGGTTTGGGAGAGGGTAGAAGGGCATGAAATGGCACAGGTGGACCGACCATAGTCTCATTGACCACAGACTTGTCGATTTGGATAGACTCTGAATCAACAAAGCCATTTCGAGATAGAAAGGCTTGCCAATTATCGTCGTGAAGGTTTAAATGGTGGACGATGATGAGTCTAATCAAGCCATGGTGAAACAAGCTGCTATCATCCTTCTCGCATTTGAACCTCTTAGCCATTTTGTAAAAACTGCGCAATAAATAATGCGGCATGTTTAAAGGCTAACCCATGAAATTCATAAACAATCGGAGGTGATAAAGAAAAACCAATCCATACCGACCCTCATAGGTCACAAATTGTTTAACCATTATCAAAAGATCGTGCCACCTGGGTTTAAGGGTGGAAACAGGCATACCTTTGTCACAGGCTGTAACCTTTCTTGATATGAATAACAAAGGCCATGACACTTCGTCGACTTTGGAGTTTTTAAACCATCGCTGGCCTGTGGCTGCCAATCCTGTAGCAGAGCTTATGAATTCTTCATCCAGCTCAAGCTAAATGTCACCAATTTTAGCCCTACACCCGTCAAAGGTGAGGGTGAATTATTGTGCAACAAAAAGATTGAAACCCTCGAACCTCTGTATAAACACCAGCCAACCATTGTCCTCTAAATCCTTACGAGCGTTATCAAATAACAACAGAGCTTGGTTACCATTTGGCTCTATGCGGACCACCGGTACCATAGACAAGAGCACATGGTGAGCAGGGTGTAGGGGCTAGGGTTTGATCATAGTATACGCAGAGGCATAATTCTCACAGGGTTACCGAAAACACCAGGGGTGATCCGGGATAGGCGGAAAACATTTATGACAGAATGTGCGAAGGTGGTGGAGCTATTTTGGCCCATGCAGAATAGTCATTACCTGCAATACAACCATTGGCGCTTTTAGATATGCATATCACAATGCATATGTGTTAAAAACTATGCCATTCAATCAACCAATGGATATATGGTAAGTGGACCAAAAATTTGCGCGAGCCATAGTTTTACCATAGTTTTAAAACCAAAGAAATAAATCGAAATCACACCAAGGGTTTGGTTATATGGGCTATGTGTTGTATGAAACGATTTATACCAAGGGTTTAACCATAAAACCAATGCATTTTCATAAAACCAATGATCAAGTGAATCGATCAAAGAACATATAAATCCAATCACCAATTCATCACAAATTCAATCACTTATAAAACGAAATTATACGATCAATCAAAGAATGCCAAATGAGTACAGACCAAGGGGTCTTGCTAATTGTATAATCATGAGTAAATTAGAGGTGCAGCGACCATATTGACAAGAATGATTACAAAAATTCAGTGGCGATTTTAATGTGACTTCGAAAACCAAGTTTTCACGCTTGCAGTCGTGAAAACAAGAACAAAGGTAAGTGTGAAAATAACGCAAACATAATAGTGTCGTTTTATTCAAGGATTGCGGCAAAAATTAAGGTTTTCAAAACATTGGTATAGGCATCTTATAAGGAGAGTAGAACAATGTGAATTGGCTGCAAACAGGTTCTTAACATGTTATCAACAAATTTAATGAATTCAAATTCTTCTTCAGTCGATGTTCCATGAGAAATCATAGGTATATTAGTAACTCTTCCACATAGGGTTATCATATTTCCTTTAAACAAGCCTATCCTTCCCAATGAAGGTACCATAAAAGGCTTTCCCAAAATTTCCCAAGTGCTTTCTGTCATAATATTCATGTGCGTTTCTTCATCCAATACATAGTTTATCTCAAAGTCTTCTATTCTTGTAACTATGTGTTGTTTTTCTTTCAGGATCTCTGGAAAACTGATGTCTCTGTGATCATCCATTACTTATTTTAATTGGATTAACATAGTCTGGGATTTATCTGAATCTTTCTCTAACATGATTTTATTCTCTTGACTCGTATTCATTTGTTCTACTTTAGCAATCATCCCTGGGCAATCTTCAACTTCATGACCAACTATTTTACAACAATGAAAAATAGGACCTGTACTAGGGAATTCCTTAGCAAGATGTCTTGGTCTTCTATAGTTATAATACAATGTCAATCCTCTCTTTCCTTTAAATGAGCCCCAACCTTTCCTGTACTGTGCACTGGGATCACAACGCTGGACCTGCAATCTACAAAAAATCTTTCTAGGTTCCTGCATCCACTTTTTAGTCCAAAAATTATTTCTATGCATAGGAATAACATATCTTTCTCTATTCAGATCAATTATTTTTTCTAACTAGGCCCTACCATTCAGACTAGGACATAATCTATCAAACATACCTAGATTCATGTTTTTGAGGCAAACATTTCCACTTATCTTACCCTTATCAAATCATAAAGCTCTTACCTCTTTTCTTTAGATCGGGTTTCTTTCTTAGCATAGAGCTTCATAATTCAAGTAGAATACTACGCATTACAACAATAGATATAAACACAGATCTTTCATTTTTCTTTAGTTCCCAACAATCATAGTTTCAGGTCCCAACAACAGAACCATTTGTTGGCACAGGGGCAGACGCAGGGTTCAATGCTTCAACAACGCACCAACAAAACTTTAACTACCAGCCCTTTTGGAAACACCCGCGAAGTAGATGAAGTCTCAAGTGAGGTAGAGGCGGGGGGGGGTTGCAGGACTCAGGTGTCTACAACCAAGCTGGGACAAAGATCTATGATTACAACACTTAGCAGAGTGTTTAGACAACAATATGAATTAGTTCTTGACTCTCATTCACATCGCAGATTAAACCCTTATTACATATTAGCGCAGTACCAATAAATATCAAGCACTTCCAATCTCTTAGCACATAGCATTAGCTCAGATCTAGTATTCAATCATCTTTAATAACTAAGCAACAACATCATATTTATTCATCATACATTATAACAACAACACTAAGCAAATAAACAACATAAACCATAAATCACATCGCACAAAGCACATTAAGACACATGATATATGTGGTTCACCCCAATGTGGGGCTATGTCCACCAAATTCTTCTTCTTCTTCTTCTTCTTATTATTATTATATTAATCTATAATCTTATTACATTCATCTACTCCTGTGCACAAAGCCATAAAACCACACTCCACAGAGGACAAGAGATCTACGCACCGCGCACAAGATCCTCCTTCCCAAAATCAAGTCAAGGCACAAAGATAACTCCTTATTAGCACAAAGCCTTACTAACATATCATGCACATATCCAACTAGCCAAAATTCTTACATTGCTTGCACTAATCTTCTACTACTACTTTCTACATTACATTCCTTCCCATATATAATTTACAAAAAGGCCTAAACATGGGTAAACCCATGGTCCAACATCCTATAAACCATTATATAAACCATAGTAAACCCTTTGTTGGGTCCACAAGCCCACGAAATAAGTGAGATCCTACGATCTCAGCTCCGCATGGCACTCCATGTTCAACCATTCTGTCAATGTCCCAAAAGTGGTCAAATACGATCAATGTTTCCTCAAAACTTGGTCAAATTCCAACAGGTTACAACACTTATCAAAGTGATTGCGACACTTGGTAAGGTGCATATGACACTTGAGACAGTGAATGAAACACTTAACAAGGTGAATACGTCACTTTTGTGACACTTAGGATGTGACGCTTAAGTGTGACATTTTGATGTGTAACAAATTATTCTTAAAGTGTGAGGTCAAAAGAGAAACTGATGGCTGAAACATTTTACAAAGTATTCAATGCAATGGTGCTAGAGTAGGAGAACCTGACAGAAGTTTTAAGTAATCATCAATCATTATACATATATGTTCCATTTCCAAGACAAGCATACATATGCTCAGAATAAGAGTTGACTAAAAGCATGGCTATCGACCAATACACTATAGATCCATGAGAATACTGACTAAGGATATGGCCACCAGAGATACAATGTGGATCCATACCTCCATGACATGAATTGATCACAGCCATGAAAAATATGCAATGGAGCTACGAGAATACAAAACATAGCCATAGACCAATACAATGTGGATCTATGCGAAATAATCTATATCAGTAAGATTACCAACATGGTTATTGTACTGAAATATTTTTCATTCTCAAATGATCTCCATCACAGACTGGGAAAAACACATAACATAGTGAGCACCTACCCCAGGGTCTTCGTCCCAATCCTGAAACAATATGAATATAACCATGCGAATAGATGAATTTATGTCGAACATGGTATAAACCGCTTACTACTGGTCATTGAGGTATACCATTAACAAGTGAGAGGGAAATCACCAATGATGACAATGATTCCCAAGGTACCTTTAGTACATTCCAACGAATGTGAATAAATGAGATGAGGTTGAACATTCATTGAATCATTCGATCAGAGGTCAATGGTGTAAACCTACTATCGAAAGTGAGGAGGCCTACGATTGAGGCATGCAGGTCCCAAGGTACTAACTGGTTTCTAAGTTTAATTCCTAGATGATGTGTTGAAGTCGACATGAATATACTCATTGAAGGAGGGACATGATGTATCCCCCATCATTTACACAAAACTAACAAAGGAAAGTGATGTGAGATGGTGGATTAAATGAGTATGGATTGACACCTTAAATGAAAATTGGTAATACTATATATGGACAGTTTGAAGTGAAACTTCCCTTGAACATTGTGAGGCATAGCCAAAGAATTGGCAACATTGACTTGACGATTACCAAGAACATAATGTGAAGATAATAAGAGGACTCTTAGAATGGAACAAAAAATTATAATGACACATGGAATTGGTATGAATCAGAGACAAGAAGATTACACAACTGTACATTGAGACACAAATAGGTGCCATGTTCAAGTGTGACAACAAAAACTACCTTAATGGATTCCAAAACATTTGACCCACTTCCTTCAATTCCCCCCCCAACATGATTGGTGAGTACCTCTTTGTTTTTTAAAAATCTTGAGGAGGATAAAATATGACTGGTATAGCTTATGCTCGATGAGTCACTCGACATATATTTAACGAACCTAAAGAAGGAGAGGTTTGGTCCCGTATGGGTCCTAGAAATTGGACTCACACTAGTCCTTCAATGCATAATTTTATGAGCCCAAAGAAGGTAAACTTGGTTGTTTTTCATGTTTAGAGAGTCTGAAAAGAGCTTAAATACGACTCCATGGGTGAATGTTTCATAAATTTAGTCTCCCAATCCCAAAAAAAGTGTAAAACAATACAGGGGAGAACTCTTCTAGTCATCCTTGACCAGATTATTCCTTTTTTGTAATTAGTCTTGTGAGGCCAAAAAATAGATAAAATACCACTCAAAATACACCCTTTCAAAACTTTTAACAAGTTTGAAAGGAAACAAGCTCACTCGACAATCTTTTTGATGTTTAGGGAGTCTGAAAAGAGCTTAAGGGAAATTCCAAGAAGTTCTTTTTTGTATAGCTTTTATGAGTAAAAAAAAAATATAAAAGTATACTCAGTAACCTATTCTCATGTATTAACAAGCATGAGAAACAACAAATACCGATATTGGTAACCTATTCTCATGTATTTATGAAGAGTTCACCCATGCGTCTAGCCCTCCAGCACAGCCCGGACAAGAGAAAACAATTGAAACCCACTGCGAGCCCTCCTCCAGTCAGTCCTTGAAGCCAATGGTGACAAAACTAGAGATCAGGAATAACAGACTCAAGGAGAAGTTGCATGAGTACCGTGTATTGGACAGACATGTTAAAACCGAAAACGAACTCCTGAAGCTCAGGGTAAATCACCTCTTATCCAAAGTTGAAAGGCTAAAGCAGAGGAATAAGGATGTTTTCAAAAGGAACAGACAACTTCAAAGGATTGCTAGGAAGCATGTCATAATCAACAGGGTCCTTAAGAAAGAAATTAGGAATTTGAAGAAGCAGGAGAGGCTATAGATGCTGGTTGCAGCTGCTCCAACCCTGTGATGGCTACCAAGTTTTTTTTTATTTTTGTTGCTTGAGGACAGGCAAGAACTTCAGTGTGGGGGTATGCTGGTCCCCGGTTTTGACCATGCTCTTTGCCTATACTATATACCACAGACCTCCATTTATATGCCAGTACCACCCTTTTGACCTCATTTTGACATAATCAACATCTCCTTACCATTCAAAGGGGTCACCTAAGGTATCTTTGAATTTCAAGCTATTTTTATGCACTTTAATGCTTTAAATTGGTATTGGAATTAATATTGTTTGGGTTAGGTACCACTTCTATTCTTGGAACAGGATGCCGGTACCAGGTACCAACTCGCACCTGTGGAGGTACCAATGGATCCGTTCGAGATCTGTGCGTTATGGTGTGCATTATGGTTCGAATGAGAGATAGAAAGATTCGCAGGACAACTGGAGTCATTGCCACAAAGTGCTCAAAGACATCATGAATCCTGGATCGATTATTCTCCATCGTTCACACTTCATGACACTACGTGTCACAAAGATGTGACATACGTTTTTAACTTGATTCCACGTCTATTCTCGGATCAGGGATCCGTTTGTTTTATGCATCTTTGTTTTCGACTGTTATGAACAATAAGACTTCTATAAAAACCCAGGATCACTCCTGAGAATGGGTTACTGTTGTCGTTGCTATTGCTATTGTTATTGTTACTGGATTATGTGATGCCGTGAACATATGTTTTGAATACAGATTGTTGTGCGTTATGGTATTCGACTGATATACGATTTGAAGCATTCTCTTTTGAGTTAATGATTATACGATTTCTGAATAGAATGTTATAGTCGGCTCTGGTTGTTACTAACAGCGTTGTGCCGTTTGGTTGGGCCCGCCAAACCGGTGCAAGCCGCTGTTTTATTCTGTCAATAGATTTAGTTTCATGCTGTCATAGACTTAGTTCATTTTAATTCTTTAGAACTTGCATAGGAGGTATCTTACCGCTCATAGATCTAGTTGTTTTAGCATATTGGCATTTGTTTATCTGAATGGTATATATGCAGCTCATAGTGTGACATTGATCTGGATGTTTCAGAACTGTGTTTATTTATTCCTCGCTTGAATCATTCCAGCGTACTGTTATCTTTGATGTTGCTGAGTGTTAAACGCAGAACTGATGCCTGTAGGGTTTAGAATATGCATGTGGTTATTTAGTTTTCATTTTCAAATTCGAACATAACTCAGAATTAGCATACATCTTGCTTTGTTAGATATTAGTTACCTTGCCTGGTTAGAATAATTAGATTATAGTTAGAACAAAAGGAGCTCTTGGTACAAGTAGTTATCATAATACTATGTTTTCCTGTAGACAGAATAGATTGATTTTTGCTGCTCAGAATGAATGCATTTTCGACAATACTCCGTGTGTCCTAACTTAAACATAAATGATGATGGTAGAGGATTGGGCATAGAGGTAAAATAATCGTGTGGCACCATACTTTTGGATAGAAATAGCAGCACCGGCATTTGAGCACAAGACTGTCTGTTTTTCTGTTCATGACTTAATAGGAAATGCTCAGTTTTGAGTTAGTCATTAGAATTCAAGTTCTCAGAATAGGTGTGTGTTTTCTTCTTAGGATAGCATTCGGATAGAGACTAGACGCTTGCCT
>JZKD02S1562778.1:234920-248670 GCA_000966675.3 Picea glauca
CGTACTGTTATCTTTGATGTTGCTGAGTGTTAAACGCAGAACTGATGCCTGTAGGGTTTAGAATATGCATGTGGTTATTTAGTTTTCATTTTCAAATTCGAACATAACTCAGAATTAGCATACATCTTGCTTTGTTAGATATTAGTTACCTTGCCTGGTTAGAATAATTAGATTATAGTTAGAACAAAAGGAGCTCTTGGTACAAGTAGTTATCATAATACTATGTTTTCCTGTAGACAGAATAGATTGATTTTTGCTGCTCAGAATGAATGCATTTTCGACAATACTCCGTGTGTCCTAACTTAAACATAAATGATGATGGTAGAGGATTGGGCATAGAGGTAAAATAATCGTGTGGCACCATACTTTTGGATAGAAATAGCAGCACCGGCATTTGAGCACAAGACTGTCTGTTTTTCTGTTCATGACTTAATAGGAAATGCTCAGTTTTGAGTTAGTCATTAGAATTCAAGTTCTCAGAATAGGTGTGTGTTTTCTTCTTAGGATAGCATTCGGATAGAGACTAGACGCTTGCCTGCACATACTGTGTATCAGCTCGAAGTTTACCAACCCTGGTTTGACAATTTAGTGTTTCATGTCACTTAAAAGCTTCAATTTAGCAGCCTGACAACTCCATGGGTGAATGTTTCATAAATTTAGTCTCCCAATCCCAAAAAAAGTGTAAAACAATACAGGGTAGAACTCTTCTAGTCATCCTTGACCAGATTATTCCTTTTTTGTAATTAGTCTTGCGAGGCCAAAAAATAGACAAAATACCACTCAAAATACACCCTTTCAAAACTTTTAACAAGTTTGAAAGGAAACAAGCTCACTCAACAATCTTTTTGATGTTTAGGGAGTCTGAAAAGAGCTTAAGGGAAATTCCAAGAAGTTCTTTTTTGTATAGCTTTTATGAGTCCAAAAAAAATATAAAAGTATACTCAGTAACCTATTCTCATGTATTAACAAGCATGAGAAACAACAAATACCGAGATTGGTAACCTATTCTCATGTATTTATGAAGATAATAAAGAACAAAGACTAAGATCATTCTAGAAAAGACTACTATGTTACCATGGGCATGACCCCAAAATGAGGATTACTCCTAGAAATGTGTCTCTCTAAAGGCATTTTCCCCCAACTTGCATAGTAGAATCTAGTGGATTTTCTCCAACATGTTGTCCAGAGGCTGGAGACCTACCCTGCAAGCATCATTTCCTTCGTCGACTCTTCTTATTTTATTGTGTAGTCATGTGTCTACTAATAGGAATATTTTCGCTAGGCAAAGGAAAAGAAGGTTCAATTATTCGATCCAGAGTGAGACTCGATTCAAATGGAGGGGGGCCTATTTCATTTTTTAACGAGATTGAAAGAGACAATGAACTATGCTCCTAAGTGTCTATTTCATTTTTTAATCATCTTGACACAGGAAAATAATTAAGCGCATAAAGACTAGATACTACCAAAGGATCAAGTGATTTTAGGGATTTTCACACTTGATTCTAAATCATATTTAGTGTGGCAACCTGTGGGGTGTCAGGAGAGGGGAAAGGAAAAACCCCATGAGTGAGGAATATTTAAGGATACCTACCCTTACACTCTCAAGTCTAGAATGTCCTAGAAAAGGGACATTATTCGCTGTAAAATTGTGGATATCTATAGTTATATAGTCAAGTTGATCAAAAGTGATAATTTTCCCTTGATGAGGAAATCATAAAATACAAAACATTGAAGAAGTGAAGGCAGTCATAACATAGAACCAACTAAGACCAAGTAAAAAATTTACAATCCAGGGGTGTGTCAAGCACTTCGATATCGAACGAAATAGTTTTACTCTCCAATGTCACAATGAAATATTTGAAGAGTTCATGAGGTTAAAAACCATGTCCATCAAATGCTTTCAGCATGGTAGGAGACTGGCTAAGTTTAGGAGAACCAATGGCTCTCAAAAAATACAAAGACTTGAAACAGGTGGAGGCTCTTTCATCCAAAACCATGTGATGGATTTTATTTGTATCAACCAAAATTTGAATATGGAATGCTAGGTGGTGTGAGAGCCTCTCCTTAAAATAGTCAAGATTAATTGTAATTAGATTTGATTCCTCTCGATCTATAGCCCCAATAATGCAGGGTTCTTAGTTGACTTGGATAGTTCTATAGAACTTCGAGGGTTGACATAGCACAAGGTGCTTGTGCCAAATATTCAATGATATTATAGTTTTTGGTGATGCAGGAACTTGGATTAAATGTCGCTTTTCAAATTTTGTTCTTGGGAAGGCACAACACTGTGTCAGAAATTGGCTTCTCAATCTGAAGAGGGGTGGAATATGGAGGAGGATTGGATGTGGAGGGATGATCGATAGGTTTTTCATTAGAATGATTACTTGGAGGATTGTCATAAGTCTTCACTCATTTCATTACATTAACCTCCTTAAACATATAAACCTCAAAGTTTCTTGAGGAATCATCCCCATGGTGGGAATGACCTATGTTTCCCCCTTGCAGAGGAGAAGGATTTTGTGAAACCATATGTTGCTTCTGAACCAGGAAAGGGTTTTTTAACACTATAGGTTGGGAAGTACCCTTCCAAAATTTAGTGACTTGATCATGATGGGGGAAATATTTCATGTAGTGTTCTTCCTCACAAATCATGCAAGGAAACATATCCTTCCTATTCGATTGAGTATCAACAGTCTTAGTAGTATCATGTTGGTCATAATATTTCTTGGATTTACCCTTGTTGTTCTTCTTACCTCCTAGTGGCTAAGATGACGTGGATTGACCCGCATTCACCTTGAATTTTTGAGTAGGAGCGGAAGTTGTTTTTGTGTGTGAAACAAAACTTGTTTCTAGAGAATGTATTTTTGAATCATTCGACGAGAGAGGATTTTTACGAAAATATTCCTCTGTATACAGGTGAATTTTCCCTTGGATTACAAACCCCTATACCATTATAGATAATTACATTTGGACACTACCATTCCTATAGATTCATTTTGTCCATTGAAAAATAGATAAGGAGGGGAAGTATGATGTACCTCATTTATGATGTTTTTCCAATATGCTCAAATCCATGAGCTCCAATCAATACCTTCAAAGGACAACATGAAACAAAATACTATATCCTACTCTAATGGATTAGACAAAATCAATTTACTTATGCAGATTAAGACAACCATAGACAAGAACATGTAAACACATACTTGAAGGAAATAGGCCAATTATATTAATGAGAACTTAGAAAGGAAAACTTACCATCTTCATATGGTGTTGCAAAAACCTCTCCAAGTCCTCCTCATTCAACCCTTGCTCAAAATATCCACAGTCAAAATAACAATGCTTTGTTGATTTCTCCTCCTTTTCACCATGGAAATGCCTCCATTTATAGCTTTGAGAGGTTCAACCACCTTGAGTATATTTAGAATTGGTTGAGAATATGGCTCCATTAGTTGTGATATCTTCCTTAGATGCAGCCCTGGAGTCAGATTCAAGCCAAACTAACCCAACCCATCCATCGCTGTGTTTAGAGTAAAGTGGGATTTTTTCCATGATTCCCTCAACCAGCTCAACACTCCCTTAAAGTGGAAAACAAAGTGTTGTAGTGCCCCCTTAGCATGGTCAAGGAGAGATAACACTCCCTATGTATGAGAAGGGGAGAACTGATCTTACAAAATGTCAACAAGATGAACAATTCCCTAGGTAAAATACTTGTTCTGACTGTCAAATGATTGGGTTTCTTCATCTAGCATGTTTTAGAGGTTGTAACAATTATTTTTATGGTGTTGTTCAATATGAAAGACTTAGGAAGAGTGAATGCGACACTTACGACACTTGCTATAATAAAATTTCAATACTTGTGACACTTACAAAACTTGCGACAATGAAAGTGTGACACTTAAGACAATGTCGAAGTGAGGAATTTTGATGTGTAATAGATCCCCCCCCAAAGTGTGAATTCAGAAGAGGAACGTTGATGGCTGAAACACTTTTTAGATTCTTCAAAGAAAGGGTATGGAGTTGGAGAACCTGGTAGAAGATGCCTACAACCATCAAACAATGTTAATATGTTTTCCATCCCTGAGGCAGGCATACCTATGCTCAAAATAGAAGTGAATCAAAGTACAACCAATAATAAATACACTACAGATCCATGATGACATTGACTAAGGAGATGGGCACCAAAGATATAATGTGGATCCATCCATCTATGAAATGACTTGATTGTAGCCATGAAATAATACATATTGGAGCTACGATGTGATAAGAACATAGTCGCAGACCAATACAAAGTGAATCTATGTTAAAAAATGTATATCAACCAAATAATCTCCATCACAACCTGAGTAAAGTGTACATGGATATGAATAATCAACCCAAGGTCTTCATCTTGATCCTATAACAATATGATTATGTCCATATGAATAGATGATTTGATTTCAAACATAACATAAACCACTTGATTACCGATCATTGAGGTATACCATTAACAAGCGTGAAAGAAATCACCATTAATGTTGATGGCTCTCAAGGAATTTAAAGTACAATCCAATGAATGTGAATAATGAGATGAAGTTGAAGATTCGTGGAATCAATTGGTTAGGGGTGATTGATGTATACCCACTACCAAAATGTGACGAGGTCTGCCATTGAGGCATGTAGGTCCCAAGGTACTGATGTGTTCCTAAGTCTATTTCCCATGTGATTTGTTGAATTCCATAGGAACAATCTCATCGAAGGAGGGCGTTGATGTATCCCCCGTCAATCGACACAGAACTTGTCACATGAAAGTGATAATATATAGTAGATACAAATGAACTGACATGGGTATGGGAAATGGTAATATTTTAGATGGTTTAATTTCGAGGTGAATAATTCCCTTGAACACTGAGGCATGACATAATACTTGGCAGCATAGACTCAGAGTGGACCAAAACATAATGCGGAAAGTGTTGGGGCATTTTTTGGATGGGCCAAAGGAGTAGAAAGACTCATAGGATTGGTTCATTGTAGAGGAAAATGGATTATATAAGTTTATGGTGAGGTGAAAACAAGTGTCGTGTTCAAGGGAGACCATAAGAGATGCCTGAAAATATTTGAAAAACTTGACCCACTTCCTTCAATTCCCCCCCCATTAAGATAGATGAGTACCTCTTTTTCATTTAATGAGCTCAAGGAGGGTAACACATGCTCAATATAACTCACCTTTGGTAACTTCCTCTTACTTTATTTAACAAACTAGAAGAAGTAAGGGTTCATTTCCATATGGGCCCTTCAATGTGTAGTTTTGTGAGTCCAGAGAAGGAAAACTTGGTTGTTTTTCATGTTTAGGGATTTTGAAAATAACTTAAAGAAAACTTCAAGGTTTTCCTTTTTCGTAATTTTAGTCTTCGAGATCCGAAAAAATATAAAATAATACGACGAAGAACTCTTCTAGCCAATATTGAATAGATCGTTCCATTTTAGTAGTTAGTCAGTTGGGACCAAAAAAGGGGTAAACTACTGCCCAAAAAATGACTCTTTGTATTTTAAAGAGATCGAAGTATGACGAAGTTTTCTCAATAGAGTTATAAGGTCATAAAAAAATTATTCTCCATATATACCTACGTAAACAAATCATTTTGGGAAAAAATGTCAGCAATTACTTTTAAAATCAACGATAATTGGAAAAAACTCAAAAAATAAACATTACTATTGTGAAAAGGGTTTAAATGAATTTAATTTAGAAATGGTAAAAAGTCAGTTAGGGTAAAAACTAATTCATTTTCAACTTTTACTTTGCAATTTTCCCTTTTCTCTTGAGTTTTCCCCCTCTTGGAGTGATTCTTCTGGTGTTGATTGCAGAAGCTACGGATGATAATTTTGAGTTTCGTCAGGACCAGGTTAGTAGTTTGATCCCTCCCATCACTTTTCATGCTTTCTTTTTCATTTTTAGTTCTTATTTCATTAGTTTTGGCTCTCTAGAAATCCCCAAAGCACTGAACAAGATCGATGCTCCCTTAAGTAATCAAGGGAGCACGATTTGAGATATCAACACCCTGGTAACCCCTTTATTGGAGCACTAGTGCTTTGATGTTTTCTTCAAGGGTGCATTGGGCACAAAAATTAATTTATTTTTTAGTTTTTTCAACTATGAACAAGCAATTTCCCTTTTTGAAAACTTGGCTAATGTGATTTATTGTTGGTTTGCAGGTTTTCATTGGACGAAGTGATCGAATGGAAAGAAAGAGAGCATGATTTTGATGATATAGCCTCTTTACAAGACCCTCAAATGAGGGAAGATCTTCAAAACTACGGTTGGTTGAAATATTTCAAGCTACAAAGCATGAGGAAGGAATTCCTTTTACTTGAGTATTTGATTAGGCTGAGGGATAGTGATGGGAAAGTATTTCAAGTGGGATCTTATATGATTGAGATCGATATTGAATATGTGTACTTCCTGACAGTGCTCTTGAAGAGGGGAGTACCCATCCATTTATCTAGACACCGGTCCATTCCATTTCCAATAGATGCATATGTTGCTCAGTATTGTGTGACGAGATCAAGCTTAATAGGGTGAAGAATTTTCATCAAGGATGTGAGGGATCTTCCTCTTCAATCTATTATTTTTTCCATCACTAAACTAGTGGGAAGAACTAGTGCCCATCTTGCTTCCAAATTTTAGATAGTGTATATTGTTCAGTGTCTTGAACCCAAGATTTTTAATTGGTGTGCAGGGTTTCTGAGAAATATCAAAGAGCAAATCTTTAAGTGCAGAATGATTGGGTAGAAAAAACTTAGATATGGATCTTTCCTAGTGTCGTTATTTTTGGAGCGAGTAACATAGATGCAACCACATGTTGCATTGATAGTGTTCCTTGCATCTAAGCCCCATATGGAGAGATGGACGAGCCTCTCACCTAGGTTGGGGAATGATCCCTCAACCTTTCATTTTACTATTGACTTCTTCACACGGTGGAGACAGAATATCGTGGTGATAGAGGAATACCCTTATGTTGGGGCTGATTTTAGGGTCAATGTAGACTTATTTCTCCCCGAAGGGGCACAATTGGATGAGTTAGGTAAAATACGAAAAGATCATGACCTTGCAACAATGTTTTTTTGTTTATACACACACACAAAAACGCACACATATATATGTATGTATGTTTTTGTTGTACAAAGATGAATCTAAATAATTTGTTTTCATCATGTAGACAGAGGTATGTCACTTCCAGTGGGGATGTCAACATTTAGACATTGTGGTGATATTCAGGCAGTAGCGGAGGCTGGTGTCAGAGTAAGAGAACTCTGTGAGGTGAAGAGGAACCTCCTTGGATTGACCATGAGTGTTCCGTCTATGAGGATACAAGATGTATCTTTTCACCTTCATAGGCACACAGGCGGAGTGATGGAATTCCTCAGTCACCTACTGCGACGAGTGGATAGAGAGGTTGTGTGCTATGTTGAGCACAATGTAGTGCAGGAAGACAAGTAGAGTCTCCTATCATAGTAGTCTTTTATGATGATGTCATGGGAATAATGGCCCATATTTTTTCCCTGCTATGTACATTTTTGGATGATTTATTTTGGCACACTTTATGTATTTTATATGCATACATATATATATGAGTTTTTCCATGGGTACTTATGTTTTTAAATGATGTGATGTTTTAATTTACATGCTTTATGTTCTGAATGCTTATCTATGTGTAATGTGCCAATCCAACATATAATTTGATAACGAATCCGTAATCATATTAATTTCTCTCGATATATGCCTATATTCTAAGAAGTCAAAAGATCTCTCGAGACAACAAACCCTTAGATAGAGATCTAGAAAAACTAGTTTACGAACAATATATTCACGGTTAAGTTGACGAACTATGAGTTGAGAATCAAATTTGATAATCAATTGAGATATACCTAAAGAAGAAGCTTTAGTTAAAATTCCAATTACGACATGATATTCTGCAACATTATTGGTTACATATCCGAGGAAAATTCCTCATGAACTCACTAACTCGCTAGAGTCGTAGATGACCCAAGCTACAAAAGCTATGTTCTAGGTATGTCGACTAGCACCATCTGCAAATCCGAAATAGATAGAGAAGGATGTTGTCATCTAAGCATTGAAGCAAAAAGAAAAGGATAAGCATCTTAAAGAATGGGAAAAAACTCGCACATGCAAAAGTAAAGAAACACCAAAACAAAAAAATATAGTACAATAATGTATAAAGCACACATGTGAGATATTGTATGCATAGTTATTTTTTAGGTAAATCCCATTTTGGGGCTCACCGAGAGAGAATCCATTGTAATCCACTAACTTGTAGGTGCCTCTCTATAGCACAGGCTTCAAGATGTATGGTCAATGCCACATAGGTTCTAACTTACCTGCACCAAGTTTGTCATGATCTTGGTCATATACCAAGACCATATCTCCTTTTGTGAAAGCACGAGGTCGAACAAACTTATCATATTGAGTTTTGATGCATTTTTTATATGTCTCGTTAATGAGAGAAGCATCACGACAATTTCATCCAAATTTGTTAGACATTAAAGTCGTTCTTCTTCGACAAAAGTGTGGGGTATGATCTCTACGATGAGTTTCAAGGATGGAATCTTGAATTCAATCGACAACACCGCTTCCAACCCATATACCAACTAGAAGGGTGTAAATCCAATGGCGGTTTTAACTGAAGATAAGCCCAGAGTGATGAGAAGAGTTGCAAATTACAAGAGGTTTCATTCACCCCCACCATGCATTGAAGCATGGTCTTGAGGACTTTATTGATGGTTTCAACTTTTCCATTGGCCTAAGGATAGTAAGGGGATGGATTTTCATGATGAAAACCCAACTTGGTGCACAATTCACCCATCATCTAGTTTTGGAAATGGGATCCATGATCGGTTACAATAGCTTGTGGGAATAAAAAGCAAGGAATGATGTGATTGAACACAAAAAGTGTTGCAGTTCATCCATCATTAAGAAATGTAGGCATAGACTCAACCCATTTAGTGAAATAATCATCTGTGATGATAATATAACCATGCTCCACGACTAAGGTAGTCTTACATTGCATGAAATCAATACCACATTTTGCAAAGGGGATGATGGAGACAATGGGATGGAGTGGAGTTGGGTGGGTACATGGTTTCTTCTGAAATATTTGACAAGTTGGGAATTTTTTAACAGCCTCAATGAAGTATTTGAAGATGGAAGGCCAAAAATAATCGACACAGAATATCTTTTGGGCTGTAGCCATCCTAGAAAGACGACTGCCACAAGCTCCAAGGTGATAGTCATTTAAAACTTTCTCAACCTCTTCATGGTTTAAGAAATGTTATAGAATTGTGTCAATACCTTGACGATACAATTTTTTTCCAATGATAAGGTAGTACTTTGAATGGTGTCTAATGCGACGTCGCTTGTCATGTGAAATACATGGCTAGAAGCATTAGGTCTGGATATTTAGAATAATGTCTCCATATCATGCATCAGACAAACTAATGAGGAATAGTGACTCATTCATAAGGTAATCACTGGGCTCAGTATCCTCATTAGTATGGGGAAGATCACAAATTAATTCAGAAAAAACCAACGATTTCTTTTCTTTGGATTTGGCAAACTCGAGATCGAACTCCTGGAGAATGACGATCCATTTGGAATATTTTCTCCCAAGTACTGAACGATTCAAAATGTGGTACATGGGGTTCAAGTCAGCAATGACCATGGTAGTGCGGATTAAAATATAGTGTCGAAACCTTTGGACAACAATGTCTGCCACCAAAGACAACTTTTCAACATGTGAATAAGGCAATTCAAGACCTGAAAGGCTCTTACTTAACTAGTACATCACATGTTATGCGCCAACATCATCCTCTTGTACTAACACGATGGAAATAGTGGAAGCAGAGGCATCCAAATAAAGCATATTTGAGATCATCAAACAAGCGTTGAGCAGTTGAATCCCAGATAAAAGGGGCATCCTTTTGTAGTAATCTCATGAATCCTTTAGTAATTTTGGAATAATTGCATATAAGACAATGTAGAATTTTTTCCTTCCCTTGCAAACTCTGAAGTTGGTTAAGATTGTTGGGAGGAGGTAAAGCGAGAATAGCTTTGAATTTTAAGGTATCCACCCTAATCCCATATTTGGACACTATGAAGTCGAGGAGTCTCCCTAATTCAACAACAAAAATGCATTTATGGGGGTTCCAACATATGTTGTAATGCCTACATATAATAAATATTGGTCTTATATGACCAATATGATCTTGTTGATGAGTCGAATGAGTTGGCAAGTCATCAAGATAGGGTTCAAAAATATGTTTAATGTCATGGAAAGCAAACGACATAGCCCGCTGAAAAGTGGCTCCAGCATTTTTAAGGCCAAAAGGTAATTTCCGATAGGAGAAAGTCCCCCATGGGAATATGAAAGTTGTTTTGTGTTGATCAATGGGTAGAATATCTTTCTCATTATAGCCAGAGAAGCCATCCATAAAAGAGAAAATGACGTTTCTGACAAAATTATCAATAAATTGGTCGATGAAGGGCATAGGGTAATTGTCCTTTCGACAAGCCTTATTTAGATCCCTATAGTCAACACAAACATGAATTTTCCATTGTTTCTTAGTGACCAAAATGATGTTGGAAACCATTCGGTTAGAGGTACGGGATAAATAAAACCAGATTTCAGTCACTTTTCTACTTCTTCCTTGATTATCGCAATTTTCTTGGGATGGACAGGGAAAAGTTTATGTTTTATAGGTTTAACTCCAAGGTAGTTTTTTATTTCATGCAAAACGATTGAAGGGTCGATCCCTAGAATGTATTCATAGCTCCAGGAGAAGATGTTGCAAAATTATTTAAACAAGGCGGTGTAAGTTTCAATATCTTCATTTGAACTGTTCACACCTAGTTATATGTTTTCCACAATACCTTCTTTTGTGGATATGTCAACACTGATGGTTTGAGATATGTTTCCCAAATTTCCCTCAGATATTGTATCCCGAGTGAGTATCAGAGATTGAGGAGTGTTGAAAATATTAGTGGAAAGGATAGATGAAATATCTTTCTCAATTTCATCCAAACTGGGAATAAAGGATGAATGATGGTGGTTGTCATCCCATGGTGTGTCTTCGATATTATCCATTCCCATAATGGATTCATCGGATGGAAAAATACGTAGGATCTAATAAAAAATGGAGGATGGGGAATCTAACCAAGATGGTAACAAATAGGAATTAGATTCCAATAGATGTTGGTCCCTAGGTGAAGAGAGGTATATTGAATGGCATCCTATTCGACCTTGGAAGGACTAAGTGGCATAGTATCACCTAGTGTATAGAATTCTAAAGGACTAGGTACAATCCATGGATTAGATGATTCAAGGGATTGATGTACCATAGTGGAAATCATATTGACTGTTGTGATATGTTGCATAGTTGGATGAATTGGTGTGGATAAAGTTCCCCTCAGTGAAGAATATTTTAGTAAACATACCCCTACAATTTCATATGTACTATTTGAATCCCCCCAAAAGGGAATATTGTTGGTTGTTTGAGTGCGAGCATTAGGGGTGCAGTAATCTAACTGATCGATGGTAACTATTTTTCTTTGATGAGGAAACTGAACGCATCGAAAATATGATGAAGCGACAATAGTCATAGAATAAAACCAAACTATTCCAAGCAACAATTTATAATATAGAGGAGCATCGACTACTTCTACATTGACGGAAATAGGTCCCCCCCCCCCAGTTGAATGGCTAATGATTGTAAAAGTCCATGAGGTGTGAAACCTCTTCCATCAAATGATTTTAGCATGGTTGGAGATTGATTAACATCATGTGATTTTAGGCCTTTCCAATAGGCTAAGGACATGACACAAGTTGATCCTCCCTCATCCAAGATAGTGCGTTGAATATGTTGATTATGAACACAAACATAAATTTGGAGCACAAGTTGGTGGGAGAGTCTCGATACATAATTTTCTAGGTTAAAGGCAATATTATTAGATGATTCAATATATATATCTTCAATGGCTTCCTAGAGAGTCCTATGTTGGCTAGGGTAGTGTTGTAGAACTTTGAGAGCCGACATTGCACAAGGTGCTTGTGCTAAATATTCAATAATGTTGTAGTTTTGTGTAGCATGAGAGTTAGGATTAAAGGTCGAATTTATGATAGTAATATTGGGTGGACATAAGATAGAGTAAAAATTAGGTTCTCAATCTGAAGAGGTCTAGATGGAGGGGTAACTAAAGTGGAAGGTGGATCAGTTACAATTCCATTAGTTATGCTTTCCTTACCGATTTTACCTAGGGGTGTGTCATATGTCGTAGTTCTAGTGGTCAAATATACACCATTAAACATATAAATGTGTGCACTCGATGAAGAATCCTCGTTAGGGGGATGAATTGGGTTTCCTCCTTGTGAAGGTGCAGGATTTTGTGCAACCAGTGACTGTTTTTGTGGAAAAAGGAGGCATCAAAATAGAGGGTTGAAAATTTCCTTTAAATAATTTCAATACTTCTTCTCGACGGGGGAAATTGTTGGATTACTAAGAGGGGGGGGTGAATCAGTAATAGCGTAATTATAATCCTTTTTCTTCAAATAATCCAACTGTTATATCAATGTAGAATTATTATCCAATAATGAGCAATAAGAAATGAACAATCACACACATACACAGTACACCAATGTTTTACGTGGAAACCCAAATCGGGAGAAAACCACAGAAAGATTTTTCTTATATGTCTTGAAGAATTACATTCATTGGAAGCAACAACTTCCATTTTTTTCCATCTACAACTGGAAGGAGGCTCCAACCCCCTAGTTTCTCAAGCTACAACCTGAGGGAAGATCCAACTCACCAATTCTCTTGCTACAACCAGAAGGAGGCTACAACCCCCTATTTTCTCCAACTACAATCAGAAGGTGTCTACAACCACCTATCCTTGCCTCGTCCAACCGCCCTGATGTAGAATTAGAATGATGGAACCACTGTCACACTATCACTATGAGATATACCACTGTAAACCTGTACCAATAAACCTGAACCATGCATCAACCTGTACCTCAATCTGTAATCAAATTGTACCATAAAAAAGTTAAAACAATCATGTACCAAGTATATACCAATCATTTGTCAACTACTCATCAACTATGACTCATCAATATGTACCAACATCATCAACTATACACCTCATATATGTGCCAACTCATCAACTACTTGTCTCAACCATGTAACCAACTTGTACCTCAACCAAAATCCCTGATCAATTTCATCATCCAAATATGATTTATAACTCTATAATAGACCCGATGTATATGATCACATACCGTCAAACATTCCTTAACTTTAAACAACAAGAGACTAGCATTTACATCAAAAGTTTCTTTAGTCTCACATGACTAGTTTTGGATTAGTCAACAACACTAACTTGAAATAATAATAAATTTGTACCTGTAATGAATAAGATCTGAAAATGATACACAATGTTTGTCAGTGTGTTTTATGAAATTCCTCCAAGTGTCACTAGTTGGAACCTCTCATAAAAGTAGTTACAGCAAAAATGGCATACCTTGTAACTCCAAAAATAAAATGACCCACAAGCTAAATTTTTTAACACATATACTTGGATATGTTTCCTCAATGAAATATCAATTTCACGGTCTAAATAATTCTAGAAAAAAAATTATTGCGAAAATTGTGAGATGACCTATAAATAACATACCATAGAAAGCATCATCAAAAGAATTTATCC
>JZKD02S1562778.1:251727-264675 GCA_000966675.3 Picea glauca
AGGCTGATCAATTGATGAAATCAAAGCACAATGAAGAAAGGGGACTATGAGTCCCTTATTTCTCCAATGGAAGGCTCTTGAGGCCCTCACAAACTTGCTCTCCTTACAATGAGAAGATGAGAATGATGGTGAAAGAACTCCAAGCACATTCACTCAATGGAGAGGTGAATGGCTCAATGAAATGGTGCTAATGTGTTATTGTCAAGGAGTGAGTCCTTAAAACAATCTAAGCAGCATAACATTACATGAAATTCCTTAAGAAAATGATGTTTCTTCATGGCTTTTTATAGCATTGCATTGGGTGATTATGTAACTCCTTTGAGGTGTGAAAAGCGGCTCTTTAGGGCTTAATTAGGTCTTTGACCAACCTACCATGCGGATTCAGCTCAGATTTGGGAGTCAAATCAGCTTGGGAGCTGATCCATAAGTGGTTGGGAGGCTGACCAATTCCATAAATGAGTCGTTTAGAAGGTGTGCGGGTTTTTGCGCCAACAGCCACACATCGTGCGCGCGTGCGTGCATTGTACGTTCCTGTTCTGCACATATGCGCGTGCACCCAACTTCTGTAAAGCACCCTTCAATTTTTGGTTACTTTGTATAGTTTTTGACCTTTTTGCAATACTCTGAAATTAATTTAGTGCCATGAATGGCTTCATTCCTGTTTGACGATGCTGAGTTCTTGTCGCCATGTGCGGACGAAATTTCAGTGATAACAGATGCCCCCTGATGGATGAGGTTAGGAGCATACGTATAGCTGAAATCCATCAATGTTGCTTCTACTGAGAATGGTGTTGAAGAGAGATCAAGAGTGGGACCGTGCAGAGCAATCCGTTGGAGAAGAAAAGAACCGGTAGAACCCGTCCTTCCATAAGGTGCGTAACAATATACAATTGTGTACAAACGAGTCGGGCATGCCCCATGCTTGTGTTATGTAATTCTGACAAAATATGACAGAAGTGTTGGTGTAGATAACTGCAGCGCCCTCGGGGGAAGTAATAAAAAAGGAAGAAAACAATTATGAAAAGGAATATACTCTGAACAATAAGCAATGATCGCGGTAATAAGAAGCGACGATGATGTGGGCATTGATGGCCCTACCAGGTTCAGAGGTCTTCGAAAAATGATAAAAAGAACTGCAATAGTCGCAAAGTAAGACCCACCATAACATGAGAAAGGGTTGGTGTCGAATGTTATGGGGGCCAACGACAGCAGGGAGCAATGGTGTTTCATCATGTGCCGTCCGAGATCTCTCAGTAAATGGAGAATGAGAATCAAGATACTGTCGCCCTTCTGGAAAAAGTGTGCTGTTGTCGACAAAAGGGGAATGTGACTCCCAGAAGCAAAGGGCTTCATAGAATCTACTGAGGTGAAGAAGTGGCAAAGGTGCATAGATGAAGTCAAGAAGTGGGAAGACTCAAGACTGCGCTTGGTTGGAGGGTGTATGATATAATGAGTGGTCGCAACCGTGTGACAAGGTCGAGTGTCAAGGGGACGCCAAGACTGAGGATAAGTTGTGCCAGAGACGGGACAAGGTGAACAAATTCAGAGGGTAGAGGTAAGTGATCTATGGAGTACTCTAAAGATATGGATGATGCCGGCAAGGGTGGATGAGAAGCAATGCTCCAACCAAGGGTGACATGGGTTGCGTGTGGCCAAAAGGAAGCAAGTCGCCAATGATGATGAAAAAAGAAAACGTAATGACTGGAAATAAAGGCTTTTGTACAATAAATAATGAATAATGTTGGGGAAAAAAATGTACAAATACAGAAACGGGTGCCCCAGTGTGAAATGAGTGCCCCAGGGAGGGCAGAAAGTTCTTGGAAAACTGATGAAGGGTGGGGGCCCCAATGGTGAGTTTCTGTATGAGGTAGGTGAAATAAAGATAGGTTCACAGATGGGAAAACTGATGGTGGATGCAATGGAGGGTTCATGATCCTGCGGAGGTGCAGGTAAAAAAAGAATAGAACCATAAAGAGATGATCTGGGAGTCCATATGGGAAGCTAGCAAAATGAGGAGAAGAAGTATGTGGTTGATTCACAACATGATGAAAGACTATCGGGACTCCCATCCCTAAAGGGTAATGAAGAACATCATGAGTGTCAAAAGTGTCAAAAGGTGCTATGAATGGGACAACTCATGTGGGTAAGAAAGCTACCGGGTAACAGTACCGAAGATGCAAATGGAGGTGTGAGTACTACAGAGACGGGAGTGGGTATCCTAAAGGCCAATATCAGAGGGTGTGACTGGAAATGTAAATGCAATACAGCGGGAGAGACTACATGCCAGTGCTGAGTATATACCTAAAGGAATGATGGTGAGAGATGATGATTGAGTACCTGCACACTGAACAACCAAATACCCCAAAGTGAACAATATCTGAAGAGAATCAAAGAGATGAGCATGTATTAGATAAATGTGACAATGCGCGTGCGTACCTGACCATGATGTGGAAAAAAGGTGCCTCGAGGGCTCAAGATGAAAAGTGGCCCAGGGACAGCTGTGACGTAGGTGGCGGGATGCTGATCCCGTGGCTGAAGACGGTTTGAAAAATGGACGCCTTGGGCTCCCGGAATGGTGAGTGGAAGTTTGGCAAAAGGCCTATATATAGTTGTAGGGCCCACATTGCCACCTCATTTGTACCTTCTGCTACAGTGACTGTACGAGCAGATTTGAGAGGAGATTTGGAGATTCAGGGAGGACGAGGCAGTCGATCGACGTTCGGCGAGTTTCAGGTTAGTGGTATGATCGTCCTACATAGAAATAGGTTTTCAATTTTTGGGCAGGGTAGGTACGGGGGGCCGTAGAGGGGGTTTGAGGGGATTTTTTATAGGATGTGGGCCCACATGCATGGGCGATTCAGTGGAAGGGCGCGCATACGTGCATGCCTGTTCACCGAATATGAGCACATGGGTGCGTGGGTAGGGTAATTTAAGGCACGCCCTAGGGGCGCGCCTGTGTTGTGAACAGGCGTGCATTAGTGCGCGCATGTGGGTTTGACAGGCGCACACTAGAGCGTGCCTGTATAGTGGACAGACGCGCTCATGAGCGTGCCTGTGAGGAAAACAGGTGCGCATCAGTGCGCCCCTGTGCAGTGGATAGGCGCGCATACGTGCGTGCCTGTGTAGTGAGCAGGCGTGCATGTGTGCGTGCCTGTGGGTGATAAAACCGCGCCTAGGAGGCAAGGTTGAAGGGTGAAAAATGAGTCTTTTTGATGCATTTGATGGTTTCATAAGCTGATATAGGACTCTGTGTTGTGTGTAGGTGGCCAGCAGTGACTGAATATGGTTGTGCAGTGGCGAGAGAGAGACTGGTCTCAGTTGTGAGATGTCGTGGCCAATGCGGGGCCTGCGGTGCGAGCGACTTTAGCAACCTGTGGGTTGCTAAAGTTTTTTGAGTGCCCGTTGATACGGGCACAGGAGTGCTTACTGCAGTTCCTGCTCTAGATGTGGAGTCCGGAGCTGCACTGCTTCCTCGTGCGAGGAGAGCAGATCCCCTTCACTGCGGTGGAGGATATGCATTTTTTGACTGGGCTCCCCCTTCAGGGCACACCCCTACCGGTAGAGCCTATGCTGCCGAGGGAGACAACCCTGGTGACGATCGTCGAGTGATATTGCTCCAACGAGAACTTCATGTCTGGGTCTGTAATGAGCGTCAGTGCTATTGATGCCCTATCACATCGTTGTATAGCGACGATGATTGTTCATGTGTATGGGTCACTGGTGACCCAACGGATTAGTGGTGGCCAGCTGCTGGTGCTGGAGAGAGTTTTGGGCGGCGAGTAGTTCGCGTGGGGACTGACGCTGCATGCACGGATGGTTGCACAGTTGGACCGTTGTCGGTCCACAGGTACAGGAGAGTTCACGTTTGGTTCTATCCTGGTAGCCTGGTTTTTGGAGAGTGTGTTGATGTTGCGCCCGAGGGTTCTACTAGAGGCGCCTGGGGCACGAGAGCCGCGATTGAGGTGGTAGTATGTAGTTTTGGTTCGCCATGGTGGTGGTGAAGGTGGTCATTATTTTTCAGCGTAGGCGGCACATATATGGCGGCAGATGCCGCAGGTGATACTTCGGTACCCCTATGCTGGGGTGGACTTCTGGGGGGACATGGACATGGTACTGCCTCTGGGGGAGGTTTTTGACCATAGAGGTATGTTGAGCATTGTGTATGTTTTTGATTTATATTATCGTTTGAGATATCAGTTCATATGTGATATAGACGCTGATACGATCGTTTGTTTGTTTTTTTGTGCATGTGCAGATGTGGCACCTCGTGGGCGCGAGGTGGAGATGCAGAGAGCGTCGGTTCAGCGAGAGACGAAGAGACTGCAGCGTGGAGAGAGACGTCAGAGGGATGAGGTTGCGGGGCGACCAGCAGAGCCTGAGAGGGCAGCAAGGAGGCATCGGTTCGACGATCCTGGTGTAGGGCCATCACATGCTTTTTCGGCGACAGCCGGAGTTGATTTTGATGATATACGCCGTCGTCTGGAGACGGTGTTACAGGACGTGCCTGAGGGCATGTGGATATGCATCCAGGATGAGGGATTCTTGGAGCAGTGTATAGGAGTACTGCCACCATGGAGGTCTATAGTACGACGAGCAGCTGTGCTTGCCGCTATGACAAGTGGACGCCTACCGCTGGGGCAGGAGGGTCCTATGGGTGGTCCTCCACCACCGCCTGGGGCAAGTGGGGGTGAGCCACCACCTCCTCCTGAGGGAGGAGCTGGTGGGGGTGCGATAGAGGCACCCTGATTTATGTATGATGTATATTGGTTTTGATTGTATTTTAGGCTGGTGAGCCGATTTTTGTACCGAGGGACTGTGATAGCCTGCGGGCACATGTATTTTTGTATGTAAACATTCGAATGGCCTGATAGGCCTTGATATATATATATATGAGTATACATATTTTTTGAGATCCTGATGTTGTCTACATGTATTTGTTGTTGATGATGATGATGTATATTTTATCTATATGCTGTGATAGGATTTGTGAGATGTTTATGTATGTGTAGCTTGATGTGATACATACTAATCTAACACCATGTTAGCTATTTCATCTGTTGTTTGATTCAATTGTCTTGGAATATGTGTAAATGTAATGGAATCAAAATGTCGAGATAACAGTCTAACCTGCAGGTATTTGCAAAAGAGGCACGGATCGTGTACACAGTAAACATTGTTGAGCTGGAGAACGACTAGTTGAGAGTCGAGGAAGACGCGAAGGCGGAAAATATGATGACACTGGGCATCGGCTAGGAGGCCAATGACCGCAGTGTATTCGGCTTGGTTGTTGATTGCTGGTCCCAAACAGATGCCACTTGAATGTAGCATTTCATGTGAGGGGGTATAGAGATCCCATGCCGCCGAAGCGAGATTTTGTGTCCAACGGTTGGCGCCGTCGGCGTAACCGATGTGGTAAGATGGTGGAGGAAGCATCTGTCAATAGCACAACGGATAGTTTAAACGAGAGGGTAGGAGAAAAAATATTAAAAAACGCTAGAAAAGAAAATAACCTAACGTGGCATGACTACGTTTAAGCATAATTTTTTTTGAGATACAACCCATTGAAGGGTTCTTTGAGGGAGAGGCCTTCGGGAGAGGCCAGGATGTATGCGCCTTTGGTGAGGCAATGTTGGATAATGTAAGGGCCATGCCAAAGTGATTCGAACTTTCCATGGCCAAAGGTATCATGGGCGATATCATAGGCCAGGATGAGGTCTCCTTTGCGAAATGATTGAAGGTTGACATGGCGATCAAAGGTAGCCTTGGATCGTTTTTTAGCTGCCTCGTTGTTCTGTAAGGAAGATCGACGATCTTCATCCAGAGACTCCAAGGTCAGCAAGCGCTGCTCCATTGGAGCAGTGTCAGGTAAAAGATCAATTGCGGTGCGGAGGGTGGGAATTTCGCACTCGATGGGAAGAGTTGCCTCGACCCCATGGACTAAATGAAATGGCGTGAAACCTGTAGCGGTCTTTACTGCCGTTCGATAAGCCCATAGCGGGAAAAATAACATATGATGCCAATTGGTTTTATGTTTATTAACCGTGCACTGTAACAAGGTCTTGAGGACTTTGTTCACTGCCTCGACCTGTCCGTTTGACTGAGGGTAATATGGTGAGGCAAACTCGTGAGAGAAGCCTAACCGAGATGAGAGTTCGACGAAGATCTCATTCTCGAAGTGTTTCCCATGATCGGAAACAAGTTGGAGTGGGACTCCAAAACGGGATATGACGTGATTAAAGAAAAAACGCGTTGTCGTGTCAGCGATGTTGTTGAAAGTGGGCATAGCTTCGGCCCATTTGGTGAAGTAATCAACGACAACAACAATGTATTTGTGACCATTGCTGGAGGGGGGATTACAAGTTATAAAGTCAATGCCCCATTTACAAAAAGGGCCCGCAGTGATGACAGGGTGAAGAAGAGCGGGGGGAGCTTGGGCTTTGTTGGTGTAGAGCTGACATTGTTCACATCTTTTCACGGCATGAATGCAATCGTGAAACAAGGTAGGCCAAAAGTAACTAGCTCGGATAATATTTTGAGTTGTGGATATACCTGAAAGATGGTCCCCATAAGCGCCGATGTGGAAGTCGTTTAAGACTCTGTTGGCCTCGTCAATAGTCAGGCAACGACGAAGAATCGTGTCGATGCCCCACCGATATAGGATGTCTCCGATGAGGAGATAGTGGGGGGCCTGATGGTGAATACGTCGACGATCATCTCGTGATAGGTGGTTACCGAAATTTTGAGTTCGTAGGTAGACGAGGAGGTCACCATACCAAGGCTCATCTGAGGCGATGTAAAAGAGATGTTCGTTAGGAAAGTCGGTATTGACGGGGGCACTGGTGGTGTCAGAGGGGAGGGTCGTGACAAGTTCGGTGAGAACGAGGGCCTTCTTACTCTTAGGTATTGAGAACTCGAGGTCGTATTCCTGGAGGATAATGATCCATCGAGCAAATTTTCTGTTAAATTTTCGATGGCTGAGCAAATATTGCATAGGGTTGGAATCTGCGACGACCTTCGTGGTGCGAAGCAGAAAGTAATGGCGCAGTTTCTGGACTGCGAGGACAACTGCAAGAGCTAGTTTCTCTTTGTGTTTGTACTATAAGGGTGGTCCTGAGAGGTTCTTACTAACGTAGTAAATGACATGTTCACGATTATCATCGTCGAGCTGGATGAGGACGCTGGCTACTGATACAGCTGATGCTGATACGTAGAGGATGTAGTCGCGATTGTAGTTAGGTGCACTAATCAAAGGTGCATTTGAAAGTGCTACTTTAAGATCATCAAAGGAATGTTGGGCATAGTTGTCCCAGGAAAAAGGGATGTTGTGGCGTAGTAAGCGAAGGAAACCATGTGCGCGTATGGCGTAATCGGGGACAAAGCGTCGAAGGAAGTTAGTTTTTCCCTGAAGACTCTGAAGTTGCCATAAATTTCAGGGAGGTGGAATTTTGGTGATAGCTTTGACTTTGAGGGGGTCCACGGTAATACCACTTTGGGAAACGATAAAACCAAGGAGTCACCCGGTGGTGACGCAAAACACACACTTGAGAGGGTTCAAGAGGATGTTATACTAGCGACATCGTTGGAAGATGATTCGTAAATCATCCAGATGTTGGGTGCATTTTTTGGATTGGGTTGTGAGGTCGTCCAAGTAAGCAAGGATGATCGCAGCCAAATCGTGAAATATGTATGTCATCGCCCGCTGAAAAGTTGCGCCGGCATTTTTTAAGATGAAAGGCATGACACGATATGCGAAAGTACCCCATGGGATAATGAATGCAGTTTTATATTGATTGGCTGGGTCAATTTGAATTTGGTTATAGACAGAGAATCCGTCCATAAAGGAGAGAGCCTCGTGACCGGCGCAGTCGTTGATAATTTGATCGATGAAAGGTGTTGGAAAGTTGTCTTTGGGACATGCGTTATTAAGATCGCGAAATTCTGTGCAAACGCGGATAGTGCCCTGTTTTTTGTCAACGGGTACAGGGTTGGAAACCCATGAAGTGTAATCGATGGGGTAAATAAACCCGACCGTACATAATTTGTCAATTTCGGCTTTGATAGCTGCGGCCTTGGATGGGTGTAGCGGTCGCTGTTTCTAGTGGACTGGTGTGATGTCAGGCTAGGTGTCGATGCGATGCTCGATAATAGATGGGTCAAGGCCCGACATTTCTGTGTATGACCAGGCAAAAATATCCCTATATTCTTGGAAGAGGGCTTTATACGCGGCTATTTCCTAAGGAGTGCAAGCAGCTCCAATGATGATTTCTTCGATGATGCCGTTTTTAATGGAAATGTCGATTTTGATGGTTGGGGAAATGTTGGCCATATTACCTTCTTCAAAAGCATCGGGGGCAGGAATGGGATGGTTGAACCAATCGATAGGCTTGGATGGGATAAAATCTTTGGTTTCGACCGCGTAAATGGGGTTTTGATTAGGAGGCATGAGGGATTCCTGTGGAAGGAAGAGTGCCCGATGATGTAGTGCGTCCCTGGGAGAGTCTGGGCGGTGTAGCTCTTCCAGTATTTCCTCGTCGTATTGGAAATGATGGGAATATAAGGGGTCATGAGGAGTGATCTCAGTGCTGGTGTGATTTCCCCCTGCAGGAGAAGCAAGGGGAGTGGTACAAACAGATGGTGAGGGTTCACTCGACATGAACCATATGTTGAAGTGCTGAGGAGTACCTATGGTGGTTGGGTGGAGAATTTCTGTAGGGGAATGCTCAGGAGAGTTGGGTGGGTTACGGGGTAAATCATCAGATATGTCATCTAAGAACCATGGAGGTGTTGGGAGTGCCTTGGGCTTGGGAGAAATGACATGAATATCTGCTACTGACAAGGTAAGGTCATTGGTCATCTCTGCATGTTGACGAAGCAGGGCCAATTGACATTGTCTGTATGCAAGGATCATAGGACACTGGTATGTAAAATGTGCTAATGAATCGTAAAGAGAGCAAGGGCATCTCATACGTTCATTAACGGAAGTGGTGACATAACGAATGTCAGTGATATTTAAAGGGGAGGACGTAGCAGAGCGTAGGTTGTTCTGGAAGTTCTAGCATACAACCGCTAATGTCTGCCTAAAGCGTGGCAGTGATGGGCAATGATGGGTGTAATGGCCATATTCGGAACAGATAGCACACGCGAATTTGGTCCTCAACCCTTTACTACTGGAAGGTTGGGTGGTAGTGGGGGGACCAGCAGTAGTGACGGGTGTTGTGGGGGTTTGGGTGAGGGGAATCAAATTCCGTAATTTCGGTAGTGATGGGCAGTTGTTGGTTTGGTGACCCTCTTTCTCACATAATGCGCAAGGTGGTGGGATGCATCGAGGGAGTGGAGTTGTGGGCTCCTTCTTCTTTCTCCTACCCCCAGCTGTAGCAGGGGGGTTAGGGAGTATGGGGGTTGTGGAGGTAAGGACTGGAATCATCATGGGGAAGCCTTCCTGTGGAGGAAGGGATGGGTGAGGGACCATCTCAGGTGGATGTAAATACCACATTGGGATGGCTAACACCATATTAGGTAGTGTGAGTGTTGTGGCTACCTGGAAAGCTTAGATACCGGGTGGAGGGTAAAAGAAGGGAATTTGAGTGAGGGGTTGGGGAACTGTCTCCAAAATGGGACTAGGCCCCTGAGGGGGTGTGGATGCGTGGACTGTTGGGTCCAACGAGTGCGCAGGAGGCTCCGGCTGGAGTGGTTCTGCGACTATTGAGATGTCAGGAATGATGGAAGCCTCCTGAGGAGGAAGAGTATCCTCCGTGTGAGTTTCGTTAGATGAGATGACATATACTTGATTAGGGGGAAGGAGTGGTGGTGCTCCATGGTACATCCCTAACAAGGATGGATCTTTAAAAATCCCAGGACCCATATCGATGAGTGGATATGCGTCTTTGTTGGTGTGGATGAGGGGAAGAATGTTATCGAGGTTGGCAGATGGGTTAGGCTCATAATGTGAGACTTGGTCGATGGTCACAATCTTCCCGTTGTGGGGGAACATGATTTTCTGAAAGACGGAGGATGCCACTGCCTTCATAGCATACATGTAGCTATGTCCGAACAAGATATTGTAATCGAGTGGAGCGTCGATAAATTCAATGTCAATGAGAATAGTTTTGCCCCTGAGTTCAACGGGGACATTTTGGAAGAGCCCTTCAGGAGATGATGGTCATCCGTCATAAGATCTGAATGTGATGGCGAAGGGTATAAGTTCTGGGGAACCTAGTTTCTGCCATACTGTTTTGGACATGATGCATGTAGATGCATCCTCATCGATGATACACCGATGGACAGTGATGTTCCGTATTTTTACTGGTATTTGAATAGCGACCAAGGCGGGAAGACGAGGTTCACAAATATCAAGGTCAAAGGTGATGAGTCGAGTATCTACAGGGTCGACTGCCCCTAAGGTGGAAAGTAGATATTTCCGTTGTGTAGGAAAAATCTGGAGGACTTCCAAGACTGACATGGCAGCCACGGATTGTGCTAAGTCGTCTACCAAGCTATAGTTGTGGGTGGCCCTAGCCTGTGGGTTGTGGACATTCCTGCACAAGGGGATGCAAGGGATTCATAATGGTGGTTCGGCGGAAGGGTGAGGGATCACCAACGGGGGTCCCGTCGGTGTAGGGTTTGTCTATGGAGAGATAGGAGTAGACTCAGTGGGTGCATGATACTGACGATTGCGCGTTTGTAGAAGGATTTCTTCCTCACTGGTGAGGAGAATTGTTCGCTCTGCTGGATTGTTGGGGTTGTGGTATTGACCCACTTGGGGTGGGGGATGTTGTGTATCCTATTGGGTGTTTATCACACCTTGATGTGGGATAAGATTTTGCAGCACAGCGGGAGGGGGTTGTTTCACATATTGTTGTGGTGCTTGTTGAGGGGCAGTTTGTGCAGGAGAATGGGGAAGGCTACCCGAGTCCTTCAACCATTTGAAATCGGCGATCTGGGGGCAATGGTGAGTGTAATGACCGAAATCACCACAAAGAGCACAAGGGAAGATGGTTTTAACATTGTTACATCCTTGGCGTTTGTTGTTATTGCCCCCTTGGGGGTTTTGGTTTCCTTGGTTCTGGTTGCCCCTAGTGGGTTGGTGCTATGGGGGTTGATTCCCACCTTGACTAGGGTTGTTTTTATTCATGTTCCATCCTTTCTTCTTGGTATTGTTCGATGGGTGGGTTGGGTTGGCTGTATTCAATTGTTCAAAATTTTGGTATTGTTGAGCAATGGAAGGTTGAACAAAATTTACCCCCGCATGTGGATGTGGGGGAGCCATGGGTTGTGGAGGACCTGGAAAGGGGAAGTATGGGTTTTGCGGTGGTACCGATCCATAAGGCACATAGGAAGGTGTAGTAATTTCACTAGTACTATAAGTTGATGTTGAGGGAGTACCACTGTTTTTGGGAATAGATGGATGTATGGGAGGTGTCGGTGGTGGTCCACTGATGGGTGGAGGTATAGAAATAGGGTATGGTTGTTGATAAGGGGGTGGGGGGTAATGAGGAGTTCCCCCATATACCGGCGGGTATTTAGGTGTTCCATACATCGGTGGTGGTTGGGGTTGTGGACCGTGGTACGTGGTGGCACCTATTAGTCCGTCTGCTGAGTGAGACATCCCAGGTTTGTCTTGGCCAAATGGTATAGGTTTTGGAAGATCAGGAAGTACTGTGTATAAGTACCCCGACTGTGAATAAATGAGGTCGTGTTGTTGGGCCTTACTGATGGCTTCCTCTTCAGACTGAGGGAAGGTGGAAGCGACATCCTTTCCAAGGAGAGCGACAAGTGATCTAAGAAACCAATCGAGGCACTGTTGCTTGGTGGATCTAAGAAAGCAAAATTCCAATCACTATTCTATCTTTGTGACATGTGGGCATGTATGGGCCCATTACAAATTTAAAATGTGTTTTAAAAAATGAAACTAAGAGGGGTCCCAAAAGGGCCTTTGTCCTCTCCTAAAGGTTTTTGAATTTTGTTAAGGGAGATGAGATTTTTTTACAACCTCTTTCTGGTTCTCAAGATCGCTTGGAGGCGCAAGAGAAGAGCATACTCAAGGATTGTTACTTAAACTTCTAGTCCCAAATGTGAGTTAGATGTGATTAAGTATGATTGTCCAACTTAGATTATAAATCAAAGCAAGCCATCCATGTGGCAAAAATCAAATAACGGAAATTGATTTTTATCCACCTAAGTGCCTATGTTTGTTCGACTATCCCCTTTATAAGTTGAGGGGTCTAAGTGGAGAAGTATTTTGAGCATGCATAACATCATTCTTAAGAAGGAAAATGACTTTCCCCACATCCCAAGACCTTACAATGTAAAATTTAGCTCAGATGCGCAGCCTCTAGTGTAGACGGAGGCGCACAGAGTGCCTGCGCGTTATCAGAATTGAGACCGAAAGCGCATGCGTGCATAAGAAAACTGTTGTTCAGGCGCATGCATGCACAATGCGCATCTATGGGGTGGAATACCCGCGCACCTGTGAAAAATGACTGAGAAATAAAAATCCGAATGGATTTCTCTCAATTCTCTTGTGAATTGACTGGTTAGCAGGTCGACAGAGGCTGGTTTGTGCACCTGCAAGTTAAACAAATGAAAAGGAAAGAAAAATAAACCCAAATGAGGGAGGAATTGATACCTTCTCCCCAGTATGGTCGCCAATCTGTTTACACCCAATTCGTCACTTGGTGAGCAAATAAAGGGTGATTACATACCCAGTTGGGTCTTGCTGAGCATGACAGCTGTAGAGGAAAGGGTTAGAGAAAACAAAACAAAACTATAAGCAAGAATTAAATCAAAACAAACTAAAACTATGAGCATATGGATAAAGAAATAAAAACACAAACAGACCAATATCACCAATGTTTTTAGGCTGATCAATTGATGAAATCAAAGCACAATGAAGAAAGGGGACTATGAGTCCCTTCTTTCTCCAATGGAAGGCTCTTAAGGCCCTCACAA
>JZKD02S1562778.1:269780-284343 GCA_000966675.3 Picea glauca
TGCTCGTAAATATGTGAGAATGTAACCGAGTATACTTTTATCACTTTTTCAGACTCGTAAAGGTTATACAAAAAAGGAACCCCCTGGAGTTCTCTTTAAGCTCTTTTTAGACTCTATAAACATGAAAAGATTGCCGAGCGATCTTGTTCTTTTCACGCTCGTTAAATTATTTGAAGAAAACATCTGTTGAGCGATAGTTTATCTCTTTTTCGATCTCATCAGACTACTTTACGACAAAGGAACTGAGAGAGTTCTATTTTAAGTGTTTTTCTAGACTCTATAATCATGAAAAACCTCTGAGTTTTCTTTCTTTGGACTCATTAAACAAACATCGAAAGGCCCATATGGGACCGAACCACTCCTTCCTAGGGTTCGTTAAACATACTTCAAGGGACTCATCTGAAGGATGAGCTTACATTTACAAGCATATGCTATCCTCCTCAAGCTTGCGTAAAAATAAAGAGGTACTCGCCAGAAATGGTGGGGGAAAAATTTGGAAAGAATTGTGTCTAAACCTGTATTCCATGGAAGTGTCACTTTTGAACATGACACCCTTTCACTCGCTTTGTGTCTAGGTTGGAAAATCCACTTGTCTCCTAATCATACTCCTTTATAAGATTACAAATTAGTCTGTGATCCCTGTTGTTGAGTCAGTTTTTACAAGACAGTTGTCGTGTCGTCAATATGTTCAAAGAGAAGTTCAACCCGGAAAGCCTTCTATTGTGTTGGCCATTTCTGCAGTCCTTAAGCCTTATGTTGCATCAGCCATCCCTGAGTCAGTCCTGAATCACTTGTTACTCTGATCTACATCAAATCTTGTTACTTGCTTCATGTCATTGATGTGGGATACATTAAGGCCCTCCTATGACGAGTCTTTTCCTATTGACTTCAACTCATTATCCAGGAATTAGACTTAGAAATTAATTGGTATCTTGGAACTTGCATGCCTCAATGGTAGGTTTCCTCGCTTTCGACAGTGGGTTTTCGTTATCGACCCTTGATCGAGAGATTCCGTCGAGTGTTCAATCTCAACTCATTGATTCACATTCGTTGGATTGTACCAGATTACCTTGGGATTCATTGACATTAATGGTGATTTCCATCGCACTTGTTAACGGTATACACTAATGACCAGTAATCAAGTGGTTTCTACCATGTTCGACTTCAACACATGTATTCATATGGTTAGATTCATACTATAGAGTGATAGAGATGAAGACCCTGGATATTTTTCTGATAGATCCAGGTTGCGTTGGAGTATATTCAGTGTACTCTTGCATAGATCCACATTATATGTCTGGTGGCTATGTTCAAATTTTAGTCTTTAACACATAGATCCACAGTGTATTTTTGGTGGCTATGTTCAGATTTGAGTCATATTGGCATGGATCCACAGTATATGTTTGGTGGCCATGACTTGTCTTACTTGACATGGATCTTCACATGTTAGCATTTATGCTTTGATTCATTTGTATTCTGAGTATGGGAATGCCTACCTCAGTGATGATATATTATTATACTGTATTTCCTTGTTTGTTGGCAGGTTTCCGACCGACTGTTCCTTGTTCCCTACACACACTCGACAAAGTATTTTAGCTATCACTCTGTCCTAACTTCATACTTTGGGGGGCTCTATGTTACACATTATTCTCGTCATCCCTATGATCGTTAATGATGTAAAACTATCTATTGCCTTCAAAGGGGTTAGTGGCCTGAGTTCCTGAAGAGAGAAGGGAGAAGAACTTTTCCTGAGAAAAGAAGTTTCATTTTCCCTTGTAAAAACCCTGTTAAAAAGGAATTTCGTAGGTTTCGATATAGGCAGGATGCGAGAATTCCTGATTCTCACAGGTTTCACCATAGCTAGGGTGTGAGATGTTCGCAGGTTACTCTATAGGCAGGGTGCGAGAATGCCTACACGTGGGAAAAGCAAGCATTTTCTCGAATCTTCTAGAAGGAGAAACTTCTATGGTGAGGTGGCATCCGAATGGTTTGGATATTACTTGCTTTCATGATTTAGTGGGATCATCCTAGCCTCCTCACCTTATCCTCTTCAACTTATAAAAGGAGAGGAGTTCTCATGGAGAAAGTTAACTTTGGTTAGCTTTGGAGCTTTTGGGATTAGCTTGGATTGGATTGAGCTTTGGAGATTTTTAGCTTGGCTAGATGAGCCACTTTGTCAAGATAGATTGTGAATATTATCATATCTGTGCTCTCAAAATTCTTGGAGTGAAAGTGTGTGGGAAATGAAGGACAGTTGGAAGGGACCTTATGAAATCAAGGCCATGGTTGTAATCTCTCTTTCACATTTAATATGATACAGTAATATGATTCTTTCCTATAAAGATTGTTGTGTTTTATTGTATGATTCCTTGATCACATACATAGGTTTATATTGAGTTTATGCTATTGCTATCGCTTTGGTTGGTTGCGTTCTTTTGCAGGATCATCATTGTATGAACATTGGAACAGAGCTAGGATGGCGATGGTGAGAGGAAGTGATGTTTAAACGGTATGTCACATATCCCTCTTTAGTTAGTAAATTCAATATCTAAAACTTAAGGAAAGCATCATGTTCTGGTATGTTTTGTTCTAGATCTAGGTGGATCTAGGGAGATCCATTAGTGTCCGCACCTACCAATTTTTCTAATAACAGTATGAATTCCCATACTCAAATCATGGATGAATGACACTATAAGCATAGGTCATGGCCACCAATCATACACTGTGGATCCATGCCATCAAAATATTGCATAGCCACTAGGAATACACTGTGGATCTATGCAAGAAAATTCAAATTGAGATGACATAGCCATGAGACATACAAAGTGGATCTATGTGTCAGCAAATTATACATATTCCATCGCAACCTCGACCAAAGAGATGAGATAGAGGGTCTTCAATCCTGTCACCCAAAAGTACGAATCTAACCATGTGATTACATGTGTTGAAGTTGAACATGGTAGAAACCACTTGATTATCAGTCATTGACGAAACCGTTAACAAGCGCGAGGGAATTCACCATTAATGTCAATGACTCCCAAGGTACACTAGTACAATCCACCGAATGTGAATGAATGAGTTGAGGTCAAACATCTGACGGAATCTTTCGATAATGGGTCAATGATGTAAACCCATTGTCGAAAGCAAGGAAACCTGCCATTGAGGCATGCAATTTCCAAGGTACCAAAGAATTTCTAAGTCTTGTTTCCGTATAATGAGCTGGAGTCGACGGAACAAAACTCATCACGGGAGGGCCTTGATGTATCCCCCATCAATGACACGAAATGAGTAACATATTTTGAAGGTGAAACAGAGTATGATGTAAATTGGACTGGACACAGGGAAGGTCGACACAGAGAAAATGGACAACTGCAGATGGCTGACTCAATAGAGGTTTCGGATGGAATTCTCTTGAACATATGAATGACATGACCAATGATTTGGCAGCATTGACTCAGAGACGACGCAGGGTATGACCTTGTAGAAAATCGAATGAGAGACAAATGGATATCCAAAACTGGCTTCAAATAATGAATAGGGGGGTGTCATGTTCAAGAGCGACACTTACTCCCAATCAATATAAATACGAAAACACATCCCTTTCCCAAATTTCCCCCCACCATTTCTGGTGAGTACCTCTTTATTTTTACGCAAGCTTGAGGAGGATAACATATGCTTGTTGATGTAAGCTCATCGTTCGGATGAGTCCTTCGGAGTATGTTTAATGAACCCTAGGAAGGAGTGGTTCTGTCCCATTACGGGTCTATCAATGTTTGTTTAACGAGTCCAAATATAGAAAACTCGAAGGTTTTTCATGATTATAGAGTCTGGAAAAACACTTAAAAGAGAACTCTCTCAGTTTCTTTTTCATAACATAGTCCGACGAGACCGAAAAAGAGATAAATTATGACCCAATAGATGCTTTCTTCAAATACTTTAATGAGCGTGAAAATAGCAAGGTCGCTCGGCAATATTTTCATGTTTAGAGAGTCTGAAAAGAGATTAAAGAGGACTCCAGGGGGGCTCCTTTTTCGTATAAACTTGTTGAGCCCAAAAAAGTGATAAAAGTGTGCTCGATCATGTTCTCATGTATTTTCGAGCGTGCGAATGGACAAAGACCAAGCTCGAGGTTTTGTACAAAAACCATGAAAAACAATCAAAACATGCGATGAAGAAGAGAACAAATATCCATATCCTTGTGCATGAACATCGAGGTCATTACGTCTACAAAATTTGCACTCATAAGGGTATTAGGCATTAGGTTTAATAAATAAAACAATTATAAAAACCAATAACAAATGGTAAAAGTAAATATAAGTGGGTAAAAGTTCTTTTTACCATAGTCATTATAACTTTGCCAATATTTTAGTCCAAAACCCCTCTTTTGCCCTTGAATTTCAGCGCTCAATTGCGGGAGGTATGAGCATCCATTCGACGAACCGTCTCCGGAAGTGAGGTAAGCTCCTTTTCCTTTATCTTTTCATGGTTCAATTTTTCATTTTCATTGGTAAAAATCATGTTTTTGAGTTTGTTTTAGGGGTTAAAGTTGCGCTCAGCCATTCTCGTAGGCCAGCCACACGGGACCTGCGAGAATGCATCATTCTCCCAGGTGGCCCCAAAGGCACCTACGAGAACCTCACACTGTGCCTAAAGGGCACCTGCAAGAACCGCAAAGTTCAAAAAATTCTTTGAAGTTTTCTCAACGAAAAAGATACCAAGTGTTGAATAGAGCTACTGACCTTCTTCTTATGTTTCTTATGCAGGTATTTGGATATCACCATGGTTCTAGAATGGCGTGAAAGAGAGCATGAAGAAGATGATGCTATTGCTGGGAATAACCCAGGCACCGTTGCCTCTTTGCGAGACTGTGGTCTCCTGAAATTATTTCGTATCCCAGGAATGAGGGCCCAAGTCAGGTTATTGGAGTACCTTGTTCATATGTGGGACCCAGACCAACAAGTATTCCAGGTAGGGGTCCACACATTGTCCTTGGATATCGAGGACATTTAATTCTTGACAGATTCAGGTTGCATTGGAGTATATTTAGTTTGTACTATTGCATATATCCACATTGTATGTCCCGTGGCTATGTTCAAATTAGAGTCTTTAACACATAGATTCACAATGTATTTTTGGTGGCTATGTTAAGATTTGAATCATATTGGCATGGATCCATAGTGTATGTTTGGTGGCCATGACTTGTCTTACTTGACATGGATCTTTGCATGTCAGTATTTATGCTCTAATTCATTTGTATTCTGAGTATGGTAATGCCTACCTCAGTGATGATATATTATTGTACTGTATTTCCTTGTTTGTTGGCAGGTTTTCAACCGACTGTTCCTTGTTCCCTACACACACTCAACAAAGTATTTCAGCTATCACTCTGTTCTAACTTCATACTTTGGGGGGCTCTCTGTTACACATTATTTTCATCATCCCTATGATCGTTAATGATGTAAACCTTTTTGTTTCCTTCAGAGGGGTCAGTGGCCTGAGTTTCTGAAGAGAGAAGGGAGAAGAACTTTTCCTGAGAAAAGAAGTTGCATTTTCCTTTGTAAAAACCCCATAAAAAAGGAAGTTCACAGGTTTCTCTATAGGCAGGGTGTGAGAATGCCTGATTCTAGTAGGTTGCACCATAGCTGGGTTGCAAGAGGTTCGCAGGTTTCTCTATAGGTAGGGTGCGAGAATGCCTACACGTGGGAAAAATGAGCATTTTCTCGAATCTTCTAGAAGGAGAAACTTCCATGGTGAGGTGGAATCCGAATGGTTTGGATCTTACTCACTTTCATGATTTGGTGGGATCATCCTAACCTCCTCACCTTGTCCTCTTCAACTTATAAAAGGAGAGGAGCTCTCATGGAAAAATTTAGCTTCAAAGCTTTTGGGATTGACTAGGTTGGATTTGGCTTGGATTTATCAGCTTGGTTGGAGTGTCTTTGAGTTTTACCTTTGTCAAGATAGATTGTGAATACTATTAGATATGTGCTCTTAGAATTCTTGGAGTGAAAGTGTGTGGGGAATGAAGGACAGTTGAAAGGGACCTTACAACATCAAGGCCATGGTTGTAATCTCTCTTTCACATTTAATATGATACAGTAATATGATTCTTTCCTATAAATCTTGTTGTGTTTTATTGTATGATTTCTTGATCACATACATAGGTTTATATTGAGTTTATGCTATTACTATCACTTTGGTTGGTTGTGTTCTTTTGTAGGTTCATCATTGTATGAGAGTTGGAACGGAGCTAGGATGGTGATGGCGAGAGGAAGTGAAATTTAAATGGTATGTCACCCATCCCTCTTTAGTTAGTAAATTCAATATCTAAAACTTAAGGAAAGTGTCATGTTCTAGTGTGTTTTGTTCTGGATCTAGGTGGATCTAGGGAGATTTGTTAGTGTCCGCACCTACCGATTTGTTCGATAACAACTTCCTTTTCTGAACCCTACCTGCTGTAGATACTTATCCAATCTACACTACCATGCTCTAGCAGCCTGTTTTAGACCATACAAGGCCTTCTTTAATTTACACACATAATATGCATTTTATGATAACTGAAATCCTTCTGGTTGTTCAATGTAGACTTCTTCTTCAAGTTCCCCATTCAAAAAAGTTGAATTTACATCCATTTGATACATTTAATATTTTTGGAGCATGCATAAGCTAAAACAAAATAGATTTCTTCCATTCTAGCAATTGGGGCAAATGTCTCTTCAAAGTCGATTCCTTCAACCTGTGCATATCCTTTACATACCAATATAGCTTCATAGGGTGAGGCAAAGCTTTCTATAATAGATGCCCCCTAATGTGTGAGGTTAGAGGAGTATCTGCGATGGCCGAAATACATTATAAACAACCCAGAAGTGGAGTGATGGGGAACTAACTGGAAGAACTAGTTTCTAATTACATTATGCATTGTCTTTGCATACATGGCTACCAATAGAATTACACTGCAGATCCATGTGAAAATATACCAAACAAATTTCTGTGGCCATGAATAGGAAAATATAAATGCGGTTACATTCCAAAAGTTGTCATAGTCATGAGAAAGGCATAGTAGAACCAGTCTCAAAATCAATTTGAAGATATCTGTATACAATGGAGTAAAATCTGATCTCCCATGATCATTGAATTCATATAGGTACAGGTCCAATGAAAAGGATGCAACAACTCAGGAAATTTGTGGCTACATACTGATGTCTTCAAGTATTCTACACAATTTTCCAAGGGTGCAAGTCTACATCATGTGAATAAAGGATTTGAGGTCGAACACAATGATACATCATTTGATTACTGGTCATTGAGGTATACCATTAAAAAACGTGAGACAACCTACCGATA
The DNA here is from genome assembly GCA_000966675.3 of Picea glauca. Classification (NCBI taxonomy): domain Eukaryota; kingdom Viridiplantae; phylum Streptophyta; class Pinopsida; order Pinales; family Pinaceae; genus Picea; species Picea glauca. The sequence continues at coordinate 277,125 of JZKD02S1562778.1, forward strand.
ATGAAAGTAAGTATCAAGGCACCGAGTACATTCTTACAATTGTGAATAAAGGAGTTGGTGCCAAACACATGAATAATTCACTGATCAGGAGACATTGATGTATTCCCAACTGTCAATGGTGACAGAACCTGCCACTAATGATGCAAGCCTCAAGGTACTCATAAGACTCTAGGCCTCATTTCCAGAATATATGAGCTAAAGTCGATGGAAGGAGACTGATTGAAATGAGAGCATTAAGGCATCTCTCATCAGTTAGCATGAGGTACAAAGCAGGAGCTTCATGATTTGGAGGAAATTGGATGAAGAACATGTTCACTAACCAACGACCTTGTGCATCTTTCGTGTGTGCCAAGTTGTTGACGGGCAAAATCAACCATCCGTCAACTGGAAGAGTGGAACCGGTTTAGGTTGTCTAATAACCCAAGCTGTTTGGGATGAACCACCCTGACGGGTTTAGCGGCTCCGTTAGCCGATCTAAAGTCCTAAGAAAACAAAAAAAACAAAAACAAAAAAAAACTAATCTACAATAACCAATCTAACTAAAAATAAATAAAACAAACTAATAAACTAATCTAACTAAAACTAACTATTAAAACTAATTATTAAAACAAACTAAAGTAATCTAACTATTCTATATATACAATCTACTAACTACTATTATACTAACTCTAACTAATTAACTATCTAACTACCTACTAAAATATAACTTATTCACAAAATATACAATATCTACAATTTACAGATTTAAATAAAACCTGAAAAACTCATTAATATTCTGTCCTAAGACAGAAAGAGGTATTTTTTGTGGATTTTATAATTTTATGAACAGAAATAAAACAAAAACTAACTAAACTAAACTAATAATATACTAATTCTACCTACAAATCTAACTAACATATATCTAACTAAACTAGTAATATTATACTAACAAATTAATAAATTACAAACTGACCTGGAAAAATGCTCCAGATTTGTCCTGTGTATGATGACTGTTTTAGTTGATCGGAGGGAGGAAACCCGCATTGAATTATCCAGGAGCTTCTCGTAAACGATAGGTTGCAGTGCTTTTAAGGTATGATCACAGGACAAACAAAACATAAAAATAACAACAATCTTATAATTTATAAATCTTCGCAATTAGATAAACCTGTATGCAAAGATCTATATATAATAGTTCAATTGATGAAGAAGAGAAATCTGTCATTCATTAACTGAACGAAGTAATTGTTGTATTTTAGATTAATGAAAGAAATCAGACATGGATCACATTAATTAAATCATATCATTCTGCAGAGGACTATGATAGCTAAAGTAGTCTATAATCAATTGCTAATGACATGCATAAAATTGAAACAAAAGATTGATATTATGAAAGCGAAGGCTGTAGCATAACATCAACTTCTGTCTCAATTTGTATTAGGAATCCATAGCCTGGTTCTCCCACAAGTGAGGATGCCCCTTATTACAAAAATAATAAGTATTTATAGGTTTTCCACATGGTAAAACCTCCATGTGGAAGTTATCAAAACTGTTTACATAAATCTGGGAAGATATCCCAAGTTTAACTAAACTAGGAACCTACAATAAAACTAAAATACACAAATATCCCCTAGACTGTCCAGCATGTCTCATGCAATTCGAATTTACCTAAAAAGGGTAAAAAATGGACAAGTTAGAAGGATCCTTTATTAATAAAATGATAAAAATCTAATTCTATAGAGTAGCTACAAAATCTTGCGATTCTGTAGCTGGTCTAAATATGACACAGAATCAACATTAAAATCGATTGAAAATCTTTTTAAATAATTAAATTTAACTCACATCCAATAACTATTTGAAAACAAATCATTCAAACTAAAATTATTATACCATTCAAAACCAAACAGGATCAAAATCAATCAACTTATTATAGAGATAGATGTACTCTGTTTCTTTTGTTGCCACAAAGTCGGGTGGACAGAATCGTAATGAATAATTGTGAAATCGTTTGATATCAATTTGAAACTGATATAATCAAAACAAATCGTAGGCAATTGTTATGCTACCTCATCTACAGGAGATACGATCTAATCCAACAAGATCATTTTCAAATCGTTATAACTGTAATGACATAGCAAATGATTCATGCCACGAGTGGATCGACTCAAGTTGGCACGAAAATCAATTCAAATGGAATCATAACAGTATCAATTAATTATTAACAGAATTCGTAAGAACTATTCGATCTTTTGTTATTGCAAACTGCGCAAACAAGATCGATTGACTTTGATCAAAATCGTTCCATTCAAATGAATTATAACCAGATTTGATAGAGATAACCTAGGTTGACCAATTCATTTTGCAAATCAAACAGAGCAGCAATTATAATCTGAATCCAACTCATAAAACAATCGTGCCAACTCAAGATATGGAATAATACAATTAGAATAAGAGCGAATCGAACAGTTAAGGTTTTAACATAGTTATTATGAATCAAAACCATTCCACGATTCGGGAGCATTTGCACACGCTTAAATGAGAGCATTGTTTTCATATAAAATAGAGTAGTTCTTTCCAAATTGAAATTGAACAGAGTCGTATTCCTGTTCTTAGAAGATTATATGACATAGCATATTACAAGTTCGTAACAACCAAAATCATTGAAATCGTTTGCCAATCACATCACATGAACCATAACGAAATCAAATCCAAACATGATCGTATTCTAAATTGAGCATGAAAAACTTCCTGTGCAAAGTAGATACAAAATGAATTCAATTGAAAGCAAACCATCAGTTTCGTTAAATCAATCAGACAAACGAACAAATCAAATCCAAACGAACAAATCATTCAAATCCAATAAAAATCTATCAATGGATAAACTGTGAATGCTCAACTCATGTATCTAAAATGAAATTCCATTTATTTTTAGCAAAGCGAAAAATATGCAGTATGAACACATTATGACAGATCCATTTCGAAATATAAACAGAGCTATTCGAAGACCAAATTCCAATCACTATATTAATCCTGGTCATTCACAAAACTAAAACGATATCAAAATCCATAACTGTATGGCGAGCAGATGGCTTAATCACGACAATTTGGAGTTGATAACGACTGTGGCTGATTCAACATTCTTGAAAACGATGGACCCAGATGTCTTCTGTTTCTTATCAGTTGCTTGGAGTTTATCTCTTTGGCTGGTCAATACTGTAACTTGACTTTCCAACGATTGAATTTTTGATTGGAGTATGGGAACGTCGATGTAGTATCGTTCCAACCACAAATCACATTTGTCACAGGGAGACTGTGTGGGCTTCGAAAGTGCAGGTGAGGGTTTGATTATATTGCTGAGGGTTTCGTTAGGAAGTTTAATACCAAGGTAGCTAGGATTATTCCTTAGGCAAGGGGGAATATTCGTCATGAAATCATAAGGTGGCTCGGGGCACAAACCCTGTGAGTAAGGGTACTCACTGGCTAGGAAACGTTCTACGTCAGATTCCAAATCCTCACTAAGGATTATGGGCTTCTGCTCAACCAAGGGTTTGGGCTTATTCCTATCCATTCTCGAGATAAGTCGGGCATTCCTTTTTCCTTTGGCATTAGCAGTAGGGTTTCCCTAAGCCTTTTTGCTCACAGGTGTCTTTATAGCCTCGGCCTTCTCAGTTCCAACGTCTGGTAAGTCAATAGAAGGGTCGATCAAAGGCTTAGGAGAGGGCAGTAGGATATGGAAGGGCACGGGTGGCCCGACCTTGGTTTCATTTACCATAGGCTTGTCAATCTGGATAGGGTCTGTATCATCAAAACCATTTTGAGCGATGAAAGCTCTCCATCTATCATCGTGTAAACTCAAGTGATAAACAACGATAAGTTTAATAAGTCCATGGTGGAATAGGCTACTGTCAGCCTTCTCCCTTTTAAACCTTTTAGACATTTTATATAGGCTACGCTGAAAGTAAAAGGGCATATTCAATAGGTATCCCATAAAATTCATTAACAAACATAGGTGGTAGAGAAACACCAGTCCATATCAACCTTCACAGGTCACAAACTGTTTGACTATTATGAAAAGGTCATGCCATCGTGGCTTAAGCATGGATATGGGCATACCTCTGTCACAAGAGGTGAACTTTCGAGAGACAAACAGTAGCGGCCATGGCACTTCCTCGACCTTAGAATTCTTGAACCAATGTTGGCCTGTGGAAGATAACCCTGTAGCATAACTAATAAATTCCTCATTGATTTCCAACTGTATGTCGCCCACCTTGGCTCTACAGCCATCAAAAGTCAGAGAAAATTGTTGTGCCACAAATAAGTTGAAACCCTCAAATCGTTGTACGAAGGTCAGCCAACCATTATCCTCCAAGTCCTTCTGGGCATTGTCAAATAACAGTAAGGCTTGGCTACCATTCGGTTCGATTCGCACCACCGGTGCCATGGAGTCGAGCACACGGTAAGTCCAGGGTTTGGGTCATAGCACACACAGGAGCAAAATGCACGAAGGGTTATCTGAGCTAACAGAGGTAAACAGAGATAGGGGATAGGCATAAATTCCATCGTGCGAAGGTGGTGGAGTTTATCTCCGCCATGCATAATAATTATTGTCAAAGTACAACCGTCGGCTTATAGCTGTTCTACCCATTATAGTATAGTTCAACAATCGTGTCACTTGGCCGATCAATGAATCCAATGGTAAGTGTATAAACCAACGCGCGCAATCAACGTTGTGTCATATTTTTAAACCATCAACATTCAATTTGAAACCAATACCAAATATTTAACCATGCACCAATGTATCATCTCATATCAATAGTTTAACCAATGTGCCAATGGGTCTTCATATAATCAACATACCAATAGTTATGAAAACACGAACATAGGCATTATATTAAAAGATATATATGAAGGATTTAATCATAACCCCTGTGTATTTTCATGAAACCAATGGTCAAGTGGGTCGAATAAAATGCAAATCCAAATGCCAATGCATTACAAACTCAATGGAACCAAGTCACACAATCAATACAAGAATGTCCAATGAGTATAGTTCAAAAGTTTTGCCAGTTGCATAATGATAAGTGCAAAGTAAGCGCAATAGGCATATTGACAAGAAGGATCATGACAGTTCAAATAATGATTTCAATGCGACTTCGAAAGACTAAGCTTTCACGCTTACAGTCGTGAAAACAATACAAAGGCAAATGTGCAAATGTCACAAAAATAAAAGTGTCATTTATTTGAAAATTGCGACGAAAAATTGATGTTTGCAAAACATTGGTGTAGGCAACTTATAAGTCAATGGAAAAATGTGAATTGGCTGCCAACAATGGTGACACACTGGTAGAAGCAGTTATCTCTGCCAAAAGGAAAAAATTCAGATTAGGACAGCAAAGATAATTCCAACTCAAAAATAACAACCAAAATTTTTTATAAACATCATCATTAACCAACTATTCCAGCAGTGTTTCAAAAGATGAAAACCGATAACAATCTTAAGATCAGCAAGTCGCAATATTAAAGATAAAATATCCAATACTGTTGACAGAGCCACTGCTGCCAACAGGCATTCATAGCCTTGACAGGGTTTCTATTTAACCCACTCTGACATCTGTATCCTGCCAAGAAGTTCTGGATCAGAATAAAGGATGTTAAGAGGATTCTTATTTACGAATTTTCATATACCCGACATTGCTTCGCTGCCAACGGGCCTGTTCAGTACCCCGACGAAGTTGCCTTGGCGCCATACATGCATTTAACCGCTGCCAGTAGACCTGTTCAGCATCCCGGCGGGTTTACAAGCACTTCCGACAGCTCTATTAATAATTTATTTTGTTTTGTTTTTTCATAGATATATAGCTGAGCGGGGTGACGCTGAAAATCGTGATATTTTAACACATTTTTTCAGACCGCATCAAAATTTTTAGAACTGTCCTTTATCAAGATCCGGAGATGTTTTATTTACAAAAACAACTTCCTAAGGCAGGGAGACATCTTTTGAGTCATTCCCTTAAGGAATAGGGACAATGTAAAAAGATCATATATGATCATGACATGCTTTACTCAGAGATTGAAATCAATCAACTTCTTTCAAACAACATACTTTTTCCAACACAAATATAAATATCAGAAATAAACCATTGATGTGTATACCTTTTCTTAGCAGTTATTTAGAGAAGGAATTTTCTGTTTGAATAGCTCGGTATACAGGCATATGTATTTGAAAGAAAACAAAAACTGATAAATTCAAAGAAAAATAAAAAACTAAAAGAAAAAACAACAAATGAAAAAGCACACAAAAGCAAAATATGTACATAATATACAAGGGTTGTCATCAAGAAAAGTATCTTTTCAAGGCTTGGCCATTCACCGGATAGGTGTCAAGCTTCCCTTCAAGATTCTGCAATCGAAAAGAACTAGGACCCAACTTTTCAGCAATGACAAATGGTCCAAGCCACAAATTTTGAAATTTGGTATGCTCTCCCTTTCCCTCATGCGGTTTGTCCCATTTCAGGACGAGATCACCTACTTCAAAATTCCTATCAGAAGCAGAGCTAGCATCGAACCAGCTTTTAACCAATTGTTGATGTTGATCTAGCTTATGTTTATCTTGGGATCTTACCTCTTCTAGCTTCATCAAAGCGTTAATCCGGTTTTTTAGAGGGGGACACTCTTCTTCTTGAACTTTCTCTGACAACTGAAGTGAAGGAAGAAGAATGTGAGGTGGCAGGATTGCTTCTCTGCCATAAACGAGAAAAAAAGGGGAGTTACCTATAGAAGCTTTTGGCATTACCCTATCAGCCCACAGCGCGTTCAGCAGCGCATTGTGCCAATTCTTGTGATTTTCAACCACCGTTCTCTTGATGATTTTAATTAAGTTCTTGTTTGTCGATTATGCCAATCCGTTGCCCTGGGGGTAGTAACTAGCAGAATACTTCAGTTTAATTCCCTTTTCCAAAGAAAACTCACTCATCTCAAGAGAAGAAAAATAAGAAGAGTTGTCAAAGACTAAACAATCATGGATACCAAAATGAGTGATAATATTCGAATTTAGAAAGGCAATTACTTGACTAGTGTTGACAGTTCTTAACGCAGTAGCTTCAAACCATCGGGTAAAGTAATCTGTGTGTTAAGCCCTAATATTGGCTCATTACCCCTTAATTGGGGCATATTAGATTAGTAATTCTATTTTATTTATGTCGGCTTTAGGCCATTAGTTGTAATTTAGATTAGTAATGTT
>JZKD02S1562778.1:289743-310078 GCA_000966675.3 Picea glauca
AACATTTAAGTGGGGTAAAAGTAGGTTTCCCCCTCGAAGAGGCTTATTATCTGAAATTATCTCTTTTTCAAGGCGTTGAGTACTTTTCTTGAGGTTTTTATATGCTATATTGATGCTTGGTTCTTAACACTGTGGCTATCACAATAAAATTGTGCTGTTATGAGGATGGGGGGTTTATTGGACCTATGATATCAAGGCCCCACTGCTGGAAAGGAGAATCTACCGAAACGTGCTGCAAAGGAAAGGCTGGTTTTGGTAACCGCCCTGATGCTTTCTGACAAATGATACATTTACGACACAAGGCATGGGCGTCTCTAAAAAGTGTGGGCCAGTAATAACTGGCTCTTAAAACCTTATGGGCGGTGGTATCACCGCCAAAGTGACCACCAACTTCTCCTTCATGCAACTCAAGCAAGACTTTTTCTGCTTCGTCTTTTTCAAGACAGCGCATCAGTACGCCGTCAAAACTTTGATGAAACAGGATACCATTAACCAAATGAAAGGAGGCAGACTTTAACCTTAACGCTCTTCTCTTAGCGGGATCTAAGTGATGAGGTGCTGACCCATGTTCAAGACAGAATATAATATCGTCATACCAAGGACTGACAGGATTTTGTGTGCAAAAAATTAAACTTTGATCATGTCATCCTAGGTCCGACGTATCGCTTTCTTCTTGCTGTCCTACTGCTGAATCAACAACTAACTTGCATAACCCTTGGCCCCTCACTATCTGAGCTGGGGTGATTTCTAAGTCATACTCCTGCAAGAAGGTGACCCAGTTCGCTCTCTTCTCTCCTAGCTCCTTTTGCACTAACAAGTTCCTCACGGCTGGGTAGGGGACAATGACTTTCGTCCTTGACTTCAAAAGATAGGACCATAAGTGCTTGACTTCTTTGAAAACAGCGTAGGCTTGCCGATTAACCGCTAGATAGTTAAGTTCAGCACCTTTGAAAGCAGAGATCATAAAGGTGATGGGTACTTCATTGTTCTTAGCATTCTTTTGGGTTAAGACGGTAGCATAGGAACGGTCAGAGGCAAAAGTATAGAGTGTAAAGTCTTGGGAAAAATATGGGCTCATGAGAGATGAAGAATCTATTATGGCCTTCTTTATTGCATTAAAAACTTGATTTTCTAGGGGTCCCCAGTGATATTGGGTGTCTTTCTTAATCAAATTCTGTAAAGGCCTAACCATTTTGGAGAAACTGGGGACAAATCTTCTCACGAAGTTGATCTGGCCTAAGAAATACTGCATAGATTTTTTGGATGTAGGCGGGGGAAGTTTTGCGATGAATTGAGTCCTATCGGGGTCAATAATCATCCCTTCGCTAGACACAATGAACCCTAATAGTTTACCCTGTTCTACTGCAAAGATGGACTTTTTTGGATTCAAGGAGATGTCGTATTTATGACATCAAAGTAGAACGGCTCGTAAGTGAGCTAGATGATCGTCTTTTCTTTTAGAATATACAGTCACATCATCTAATTAAACTACGATGGACTGATTGATTAAGCCTTGGAAAGCAATGTCCATTGCTCTCTGAAAAGTGGCACCGACATTAATCAATCCAAAGGGCATTTTACGATAAACATAAGTGCCCCACGGGGTACGGAAGGTGGTTTTTAGTTGGTCTGGTGGAGACATCAGGACTTGGTTGTATCCAGAGAAACCATCCATTAAGGATAGCCTCTCAGAACCAGATACCTGTTGAAGGATCTGTTCCATGGGCGGGACAGGATAGTTGTCTTTATCAGACGTTCTATTAAGGTTTCGAAAATCGACGCAGAGTCGGATTTCCCCATTTTTCTTCCTGACTGGGACGAGGTTAGAAACCCATTGAGTGTTCCTAACAGGAAAAATTATTTTAGCATTTAGGAGCTTATTCAATTCTTTTTGAACGGTCGGTTCTAGTTTAGGGTGCATTTTCCTCAGTTTTTGTTGAAAGGGCAAGGTTTGAGGCTTCATAGGGATGACATGTTGTATGATATTAGGGTCGAAAGTTTTGAGGTCATCATACGTCCATGCAGCTTTTTCTTGTTGAGAACACCCCAACCCTAGATTAATGCACTGAGGATTTTCATTAGTTCCTAGGTTTACTTTTTCATAAGATAACGAGGAACTATTGGTTTTACAGTTGACCGTATTTTTAAATTTATCTTCAAAATCATAAAACTTTTATAATCTAACTATAGATTTGGGTATGGAATTTACCATGTCCGACAGAGCTTCAAGAGTTTTCGGATCAGGTATTACCGTAAAATCGTACAAATTGTCATCATGCGTGCATTCGTCTATCACCGCGCCTTGAAAGGTTTCTTCCATGTGTAGAAAGTCAATGATCTGCTGATCATCGTTAAAGACTCTCCAATTTGTGATATTGTCAGGAATGGATGGTCTGAAAAGAGGCTCAACGGAGAATGCGTCTGGGGACAAGCCTTCTGCAGGAAGAAGTTTTGAAGCTACATTAGCTAATAAATCTGCTTCAGCATTATTTAATCTAGGAATGGAATTTATATTGAAAGAAGAAAATTTATTCATTAAATTCCATACCTCAGACTGGTAGCTTTTGAGATGTAGAGAAAGATAGTGGATAGAATCTCTTACCTGTCTAACCACTATTTCAGAGTCGCCAAAAACAACCAGGTTTTGAATGTTCATATCCAAATCTTTTCTGAGACCTTGCAGTAAAGGCTCATATTCTGCAGTATTATTAGTACATTCAAATTCTAGTCTACATGTAATTAATGTATTGTTACCTGCCAGAATGATAATGACACAGCCTGCTCCAGCTCCTTCTTTGGACTTTGACCCGTCAAAATAAAGAGACCAAATTTGATTTCCATCAGGCACATGGGACCATTGCATAGAAACTGTTGGCTGTACATATGCTACAATCTCGGACTGGTGTTCTGGATTGATGATAGGTGAAGCCTCGACCATGAAATTATCGAAGAAGGTGTCCATCCCTTGTACTTCAGGTGAATCAACAGAAGGTGTATATGGTTTGTTGGGATCGTTTAAATCTGTGACCATGAACTTAAGGTAGCGCTCATGATTTACTTTGATTTTATTAGGCTTGCCATTTTCTAGAATCCATAGATGAGACCAGTCTATCGCGAAGTAACCATGTAGATGCTTCGACCAGTCCCTGCTTAAAAATAGACCATACACTTCTGGAATATCCACAACAATTATATAAATAACCTGATGAACCTTGGGGTTAGACGATAATCTAATAAGTACATTTTTTAGTTCGCCTATAACCTTAACATTGGTTCGATCGAGTTGTATGATTTTTAAAGTAGATGGTTCAACTTCAGCGTTAATATTCTGGTAGACAGACCATGGCATCACATTGGATGACGCCCGTAAGTCTACCATACAATTATGCACGTTTCTATTGAAGATTTCGAAAGTTAACAAGAAAGGAGGTACATTTTTGCGAGTATTAAGAGTAGCAGCTTGTGGCTTTTTACTCGCAATTTCTAAAGCTATTTTATCTACATTATTTACATTATTTACATTACTTACAGGAAGGATTCCTTTATCTTGAGGATCAGGATTACTTTTAGTGGAAGTCTTATGGGGAGCTTTGTTTTGCACAACCTTGTTACCATTAGAATTACCATTTTTGCAATTCTCTGAAATATTTTGCAACATTTTTTGAAGCAGAAATGGAAACTTCAATAACTCATAAATAGAAATGTTAGCCCTTAACTTTTTAAGATCTTCAACAACATCATAATCTAAGTTGGGGTTCACATTACTTTGTTTAGTCTCAGCTGATTTAGATTGCTTTGGAGGCGAAGTTGTAGTGTTTTCGGTAGAAGGTTTGTTTGTTGTCTTACTCCTGGTATTATAAGGATGAACTGTCTCAAAGTTGGCTTGAAAGATGCTATCCGAGAAGTGTCCAAAAATCTTTGGAGAAGACTCTTCTTCTTGAACTGTCTCTTGTTCAACTACCTCCTCAGGGATCTCAGGAGGCATCAAGTTATCTTGGGCTTCTAGAATTGTTTGAAGGGCGCATTGCAGACTTTCTAGATTTAGGCCTTCCATGGTTGGTTTAGGTCGGTTGGTAGGAAAAGGCTTCCGGAACGGGGGTTTGTAAGGTCCTTTACTAGAGGAAGCTTCTTCGGTCGACCTTTTCAAGTCTATAACTTGATTTGACAGTTTTTGAACAACTTTAGTTAAGTTTTCTAAATCCGAGCTTTCAGGTTGTGTTTTACTTGAAGTGGGTCTTGGGAGGATTTCGATCTTCTTCTTGGAAGATGAACTAGTCTATGTTTCGTTGCTAGAAGAGTCTTTAAGACTAAGTATGTCTTTTTCAATCTGGCTGGCCTCCTCGAAGGCTTCTAACAACGTGGCTTTCTTAGAGCATTTAACCCAAATAGCTATACTTTGATGCAAATATTTAGTGTAGTAAGCTATTATAAGACTCTCGGTAGGCATGGAATCCGCAGGGATTCGGTTTTTAAGCATTAAGAATCTTTGATTAAAGTATTTAAATTTTTATTTTGGGTTCATTCTTAAGCTAGAAAGATCCATGACTAGGACTTCTAGAGGTTTACTGTCTCCAAACTTTTCCAAAAAGAATGACTCGAACTTCTCCCAGGACACCATGGTATGGGGTTGTTGGGAAAAGTACCAAGTGGATGCATTACCCTCGAAAGTATAAGGGAACAACCTATAGACAACATCTTCATGTTCGACATTGCGGAGTCTTATGACTAACATAAAATTCTTAATGTGATCTTCAACGATCTATTTTGAGTCAGGATCAAACTTGGGAAGCCATTTCTCCAGGTGTTTAGGCAAAGGGTGCTGAGCTCTAGGTACAGCTATGGCATCCTGATCAAGCTAGGGTCTAGCAGGGTTGTTCTGATTTGCCATTGGGGTAGTGGGTGTGGAAGGCTGAGAAGGGGAATTTCCTTCGTCAGAGGAATCTCCTCCAGAAGAGGAAGGAGATGATGGAGGTGGTGAAGGAGGTATCCCAGATCCTCCTGTAGCAGGATTTAGGTTTGGATCTGAGGGATTCAAAGTGAGGTTGGTGTCTCCTAATTGTTCTCTGATATTAGAGAATTCCAAAGGTTGACCCCACGGACAGTTTGGTTGCCTCAGGCGAGCTAAGGAACTATGTGTTTTTATAAGAGATTGGCGGACAATCTCTTGTATGTCACCACCTATAGGATTAGGGGTTGCTGGCTCAACTGTGATCTGAGGATCGTCGGTTGAAGTAGTTGTTGTTTGAGGGGGCATATTATCGTTTGAATGGCTTCTAGTCACTCTAGGTGAGCGATTAGGTGGTTCAGGAGTCTTGCGACCGCCTCATGCCATTAATTAAATTCAGGCCCTCCTTCTAGCGCCATTTGTTGATGGGCAAAATCGACCATCCGTCAACTGGAAGAGTGGAACCAGTCCAGGGTTGTCTAATAACCCAAGACGTTTGAGATGAACCACCCTGACGGGTTTAGCGGCTCCGTTAGCCGATCTAAGGTCCTAAGAAAACAAAACAAAACAAAAAAAAAACTAATCTACAATAACCAATCTAACTAAAAATAAATAAAACAAACTAATAAACTAATCTAACTAAAACTAACTATTAAAACTAATTATTAAAACAAACTAAACTAATCTAACTATTCTATATATACAATCTACTAACTACTATTATACTAACTCTAACTAATTAACTATCTAAATACCTTCTGAAATATAACTTATTCACAAAATATACAATATCTACAATTTACAGATTTAAATAAAACCTGAAAAACTCATTAATATTCTGTCCTAAGACAGAAAGAGGTATTTTTTGTGGATTTTATAATTTTATGAACATAAATAAAACAAAAACTAACTAAACTAAACTAATAATATACTAATTCTAACTACAAATCTAACTAACATATATCTAACTAAACTAGTAATATTATACTAACAAATTAATAAATTACAAACTGACCTGGAAAAATGCTCCAGATTTGTCCTGTGTATGATGACTATTTTAGCTGATCGGAGGGAGGAAACCCGTACCGAATTATCCAAGAGATTCTCGTAAAGGATAGGCTGCAGTGCTCTTAAGGTATTATCATAGGACAAACAAAACATAAAAATAACAACAATCTTATAATTTATAAATCTTCACAATTAGATAAACCTGTATGCAAAGATCTATACATAATAGTTCAATTGATGAAGAAGAGAAATCTTTGATTCATTAACTGAACGAAGTAATTGTTGTATTTTAGATTAATGAAAGAAATCAGACATGGATCACATTAATTAAATCATATCATTCTGTAGAGAACTATGACAGCTAAAGTAGTCTATAATCAATTGCTAATGACATGCATAAACTTGAAACAAAAGATTGATAATATGAAAGCGAAAGTTGTAGAAGAACATCAACTTCTGTCTCAGTTTGTATTAGGAATCCATAACCTGGTTCTCCCACAAGTGAGGATGCCCCTAATTACAAAAATAATAAGTATTTATAGGTTTTCCACAGGGTAAAACCTCCCTGTGGAAGTTATCAAAACTGTTTACATAAATCTGGGAAGATATTCCAAGTTTAACTAAACTAGGAACCTACAATAAAACATAAATACACAAATATCCCCTAGACTGTCCAGCATGTCTCATGCAATTCGAATTTACCTAAAAAGGGTAAAAAATGGACAAGTTAGAAGGATCCTTTATTAATAAAATGATAAAAATCTAAATCTATAGACTAGCTACAGAATCTTGCGATTCTGTAGCTGGTCTAAATATGACACAGAATCAACATTAAAATCGATTGAAAATATTTTTAAAGAATTAAATTTAACTCACATCCAATAACTATTTGAAAACAAATCATTCAAACTAAAATTGTTATACCATTCAAAACCAAACAGGATCAAAATCAATCAACTGATTATAGATATAGATGTACTCTATTTCTTTTATTGCCACAAAGTCGGGTGGACATAATCGTAATGAATAGTTGTGAAATCGTTTGATATCAATTTGAAACTGATATAATCAAAACAAATCGTAGGCAATTGTTATGTTGCCTCATCAACAGAAGATACGATCAAATCCAACAAGATCATTTTCAAATCGTTATAACTGTAATGACATAGCAAACGATTCATGCCACGAGTGGATCGACTCAAGCTGGCACGAAAATCAATTCAAATGAAATCATAACAGGATCAATTAATTAGTAACAGAATTCGTAAGAACTATTCGATCTTTTGTTATTGCAAACTGCGCAAACAAGATCGATTGACTTTGATCAAAATCGTTCCATTCAAACGAATTATAACCAGATTTGATAGAGATAACCTAGGTTGACCAATTCGTTTTGCAAATCAAACAGAGCAACAATTATAATCTGAATCCAACTCATAAAACAATCGTGCCAACTCAATATATGGGATAATCTAATAAGAATAAGAGAGAATCAAATAGTTAAGGTTTTACATAGTTATTATGAATCAAAACCATTCCACGATTCGGTCGCATTTGCACAGGCTTAAATGAGAGCATTGTTTTCATACGAAATAGAGTAGTTCTTTCCAAATTGAAACCGAACAGAGTCGTATTCCTGTTCTTAGAAGATTACATGACACAACATATTACAAGTTCGTAACAACCAAACTCATTGAAATCGTTTTCCAATCACATCACATGAACCATAACGAAATCAAATCCAAACATGAACGTATTCTAAATTGAGCATGAAAAACTTCATGTGCAGAGTAGATACAAAATGAATTCAATTGAAAGCAAACCATCAGTTTTGTTAACTCAATCAGACAAACAAACAAATCAAATCCAAACGAAAAATCATTCAAATCCAATAAAAATCTATCAATGGCTAAACTGGGAATGCTCAACTCATGTATCTAAAACGAAATTCCATTTATTTTTAGCAAAGAGAAAAATATGCAGGATGAACACATTATGATAGAGTCATTTCGAAATATAAACATAGATATTCGAAGACCAAATTCCAATCACTATATTAATCCTGGTCATTCACAAAACTAAAACGATATCAAAATCCATACCTGTATGGTGAGCAGATGGCTTAATCATGACAATTTGGAGTTGATAATGGTTGTGGCTTATTCAACATTCTTGAAAATGATGGACCCAGTTGTCTTTTGCTTCTTATCAGTTGCTTGGAGTTTATCTCGTTGGTTGGTCAATACTGCAACTTGAATTTCTAGTGATTGAATTTTCGATTGGAGTATGGGAACATCGATGTAGTATCGTTCCAACCACAAATCACATTGGTCACAGGGAGACTGTGTGGGCTTCGAAAGTGCAGATGAGGGTTTGATTATATTGCTGAGGGTTTCGTTAGGAAGTTTAATACCAGGGTAGCTAGGATTATTCCTTAGGCAAGGGGGAAGATTCGTCATGAAATCATAAGGTGGCTCGGGGCACAAACCCTATGAGTAAGGGTACTCACTGGCTAGGAAACATTCTACGTTAGAGTCCGAATCCTCACTAAGGATTATGGGCTTCTGCTCAACCGAGGGTTTGGGCTTATTCCTAGCCATTCTCGAGATAAGCCAGGCATTCCTTTTTCCTTTGGCATTAGCAGTAAGGTTTGCCTTAGCCTTTTTGCTCACAGGTCTCTTTATAACCTCGGCCTTCTCAGTCCCAATGTGTGGTAAGTCAATAGCAGGGTCGATCGAAGGCTTAGGAGAGGGCAGTAGGATATGGAAGGGCATGGGTGGCCCGACCTTGGTTTCATTTACCACAGGCTTATCAATCTGGATAGGGTTTGTATCATCAAAACCATTTCGAGCGATGAAAGCTCTCCAGCTATCACCATGTAAACTCAAGTGATAAACAACGATAAGTTTAATAAGTCCATGGTGGAATAGGCTACTATCAGCCTTCTCCCTTTTAAACCTTTTAAACATTTTATATAGGCTACGCTGAAAGTAAAAGGGCATATTCAACGGGTATCCCATAAAATTCATTAACAAACACAGGTGGTAGAGAAACACGAGTCCATATCGACCTTCACAGGTCACGAACTATTTGACTATTATGAAAAGGTCATGCCATCGTGGTTTAAGCATGGATATGGGCATACCTATGTCACAAGAGGTGACCTTTCAGGAGACAAATAGTAGTGGCCATGGCACTTCCTCAACCTTATAATTCTTGAACCAATGCTGGCCTGTGGAAGATAACCCTGTAGCAGAACTGATAAATTCCTCATTGATTTCCAAATGTATGTCGCCCACCTTGGCTCTACAACCATCAAAAGTCAGAGAAAACTGTTGTCCACAAATAAGTTGAAACCCTCAAATCGTTGTACGAAGGTCAGCCAACCGTTATCCTCCAAGTCCTTCCGGGCATTGTCAAATAATAGTAAGGCTTGGCTACCGTTCAGTTTGATTCACACCATCGGTGCCATGGAGCCGAGCACACAGTAAGTCCAGGGTTTGGGTCATATCACATAGAGGAGAAAAATGCACGAAGGGTTATCCGAGCTAACAGAGGTAAACGGAGATAGGGGATAGGCATAAATGCCATCGTGCGAAGGTGGTGGAGTTTATCTCTGCCATTCATAATAATTATTGTCAAAGTACAACCGTCGGCTTATAGTTGTTCTACCCATTATAGTATAGTTCAACAATCGTGTCACTTGGCCGATCAATGAATCCAATGGTAAGTGTATAAACCAATGCGCGCAATCAATGTTGTGTCATAGTTTTAAACCATCAACATTCAATTTGAAACCAATACCAAGTATTTAACCATGCGCCAATGTATCAACTCATATCAATAGTTTAACCAATGTTCCAATGGGTCTTCATATAATCAACATACCAATAGTTATGAAAACACGAACATAGGAATTATATTAAAAGATATATATGAAGGATTTAATCATAACCCCTATGTAATTTCATGAAACCAATGGTCAAGTAGGTCGAATAAAATGCAAATCCAAATGCCAATTCATTACAAACTCAATGAAACCAAGTCACACAATCAATACAAGAATGTCCAATGAGTATAGTTCGAAAGTTTTGCCAACTGCATAACGATAAGTGCAAAGTAAGTGCAATAGGCATATTGACAAGAAGGATCATGACAGTTCAAATAATGATTCCAATGTGACTTCGAAAGACTAAGTTTTCACGCTTACAGTCATGAAAAAAAAATGAAGGCAAATGTGCAAATGTCACAAAAATAAAAGTGTCGTTTATTTGAAAATTACAACGAAAAATTGATGTTTGCAAAACATTGGTGTAGGCAACTTATAAGTCAATGGAAAAATGTGAATTGGCTGCGAACACAAGTGCAAGTGGTACACAAAAATACCCTCTAAATAGGATCCAATGAGGAAAACTACTGACAAAGGTGAGGAAACCACCAATAAGGTTAATGGAATCCAAGACATTGAATGAATCCCAATGTGTGAATAGATGTCTTGTCATCAAACACAAGGGAAAATACCCAGTCAATGACCAATGATGAAATGTCGACTGTTGGGTTCAAGGTTACCTACCAATGATGAAAGTAGGACCAGGGTGCATGATATGAATACAATATGATGTGATTCTGAGACAAATTGAGGGTATGGTCGACATGCAAAGTCAAGAGTTCTGAGAAGTGGCTGACACAGGTTGATGGAATTCCTTTGAACAAGAGCATGAGACATATAGAAGACTTCAACATCATAGACTCAAAGATAAAACCATGAGATGCATGAGGCATCAATGAAATTCTCTATAGGGACTGGAAGAGTAACCAGTCGGTAGAGAATACTCTATAACAAGCTCATCTTACTAAGGCCATGATAAACCCAAAATTATGATGATAAATAGACTCAATAACTTTGTGATATGTTCAAAGGTGACACGATTGCTTCCAATATAAGATAATACTCCATTCTCACCCATTTTTTTCTCTTTTTTAACAGAAAAATGAATGTTATGATATAGAGGAGGAAATGAGTGTCATAAGTAAGAAAAACTAGTTCCAGTAGTGGAACATACCTATGCTCAATGCAAGGAGATGCATGCAGGATATGGACACTTGGGGGAATTTTCCCTCCTAGGTATAGGGTGTCAAATTGCGAAGGATATAAACAAGGCTCTTCTTGGTTGAGGATGCAAAAATTGCTGAGAAAAATGGTTTATAATGCAAAGCGAGAACCGACTATAGGCTCAATCACAACTTAACGCCAAAAAATGTCCTTTTTTATGAAATTTAGTCTACTTGGTGTGAAAAAGGGATAAAATTGTGCCAAATAGACATCCTTTCAAATCCGATTTACGAGTGTGAAAGAGACAAGTTCACTCAACAATCTTTTCTCTTTTTGAAGATGAGTTGGAAAAGAGATTAAATTAAACTCGGTTGGGAGTCCTTTAGATATAAGGCAGCATGTTTATGAGTGAGAAATGAGGCTCAACATAAAGTCATGTACTAGCTATGAGGGACTCCCGGTCCTATGGGAAAAATCTATGCATGGGCACCAAATGAAGTAGGGGATCTAACTAGGGCACCCATGTTTGGTAAGTCTCTAACACTTGATAACGACACTACTTATAGCAGATGGAAGGTTATGTGTCACACCAAATGGGTTTGTACCTAAGGAATAAAAACTAACAGTCATAAGACAATGCGAAAATGCATTATGGAATGGATACCTATCCTATATGTTGGGTAGTAGAAATACCTGCCCATGGTGACAAACGGTCAACATAATGTTGAAATCCACAAGAATCCCTGGTAAAAACTACAAAAACCAACTCAATCCACCTCTGTATTAGTCCATTAGGAGAAAAAATGACTCAAAACTATAGAAAGTGGGTAAAAATTGTTATAAATAGTAACAAAACAAAAAATTACTATGTCATTTTGACTTTTTACCCAAATAGTGAAAATTGGACAAAAATACCTCCGAGATTTAAGTGGTGATTGTGAGAGCATCGGGCGACAAAATCAGAAACCGTTTGGACTCGGTAACTCCTCTTCCCTTCCTGTTCCTTTTTAGTGGATTAAAATTTTAAATTAGGTTTCAATTTTTGAGTAAATTAGGGCGCAAATTGGGTAAGTCGGTGTACAAGGGCTGTCATTTATCAGTTCACGTATACGTTGGGTTATACATGACTATTCAAACTACAGGGCGCGTATACCCAACCCTATATGCAACTGTAAATGGATCATATCATGTACAAGTCTGTAATCAATAACTTCTATGGTTGCTAACTCAAATCTTCACATTTATCTGGCAGGATGGTGCTAGAATGGAGGGAAAGGGAGCATGAGGAGGTAGATGCTACTCTGAATAGAGATCTGGGGGCCCAAATGGCCTTGAAAATATGTGGCTTATATAAATTTTGGTCACTCAAAGGGATGAGGGTCCAGGTGAGGTTTCTCAAGATGCTTGTGGGTTACTGGGACACTGACAATGAAAGCTTCAACCTTGATGGGAAACCATGGAGGATTGAAGTAGAGGATATCTAATTTTTTACTGGATTATCACACCAGGGAGAGGCTGTAAACTTGAAATCACAAGGAGCAAGGAGAAGAATGAAAATAGAGGAGAACATAGATGCCCACTACGTAGAAGGGACTCTGAAGGTCGGAAGTCAACTCCCCATCTGAGCGATAAACAATCTCAGCCTCATGATTGTTGTGCTCATGTTGACCAAGATCATAGGCTCGAATTCGTTACACCAGACATCAAGGCCACTCATGTTCTATGTTGTATATTTATAGAGACCCACAATATATGATTAGCGTACCTCACTACTGGCTAATATGAAGAACTAGTTGACAAAGTGCAAACAGGGTAGCAAGAGGAACTTCAAGTTTGCCTCTATCTTGTGCAGTTTTTTCTTTGAGTGGGTTACAGGTTTGGGACTTAGAGTTGATATTATTCTGAGAGGAACTCGTGATCCAGCCATGGCACGGTGGACCGAGGTAATGAGATGACAGGGGGGAGGTAGGGTTCCTACACCCTACAACAAGGATTTCTTCTACTGGTGGTAGCGATAGATCATTGCTCTGGATCATTATCCCTATGCAGGGATCGAATTTAGAGGGGATCCAAATATGCCACTCCCACCATGGACCACCTACGGGGACATAGGTATGTCAAATGTTTTTAAATATTTCATTTTTCTGTATTTTTATATATTGAAACAAAAATAATTTTAGATGATTATTAAGTACTAACTAGAAACTTATGTAACACAGACATGGGTCCGCGATGACCGGAAGGGATTCCTCGACATTTTTGGAGGAACCGGGGATATGAGGTGGTGGGAGGAGAAGCAGAGAGAGTCATTCAAAATATCTAGGGAAACCTGTCTTGTTTGACTCATAGGATTTTGATGGTTCGGGTAGAGGATCTGTCGGAAGCCATGCAACGACAAGTGGTTGGTGTGCCCAGAGCTTGGGTGAGACTCTTTTGGCATCTCAAAAATGTCGTATTTTTTTACAATGACACACATATGGCGCCATAAGTGTAGATGTCTTGGATATTGTAGTATCCGTTGTATATGTGTATTGAGGGTGTTAGCCCCAATTTTGTACTATAAACACCATATTTTTTGAAATATATATAAAACAGGGATATTCGACTTTACTTATATTTACAATGTCTACATTGATGAGATGGTTTTATTTTATTTAGTTATGTGACAAATTCCAATCTAAAATGAAATTATCATAAGCATCAGATACATGATTAGAACTCCTAGGAATGTCATAATAAGTAATAAAATCAAAATGTCATTCTAAAATATGTACCCGTAGGAATCGTCAGAGTAAAGTAGGATCACACACGTAGTAACTATCATTCAACTGACATATTACTAATTGGGAATCAAGGAAAACCTATAAAGAGAGAATACCATGTGAGATAGCATCGCACAAAAGTTATATAACGGTGCTATATTAAGACACATTAGTCATGGATGGCCCTAGCCATACGCCACCTGAAGACACCAGTAGACCCTTACTTGAGTAAACCACCCAAGCAGTGGAAGCCAAGTTCCATGTATGATGAATGGCTCCGTATGTGAATCCTAGATAGACCAAAGACTTCATTGACATCTTCCAACCAAGGGAAAACTCAATAAGCAATATGAAGATGAAAATAAAGGGAAAATATATATACACTAAATTACATTAGTATACAAAGAGTTATGCCCTAGCTTGGGGCTCAAGCGTAATATATTTTCAAGTAGATCCCATTCCTGGGCTCAACCAACATATTCTCTTCGTAATCTTCTAACTCATAGGATCATTTTTCCAAGACACGTCGCATGATATAAGGACGTGCCACATCGGTTTAAACTTTCCTTCCCCTGGTGGTTCTTTGGCTTGATCATGCAAGAGGAAAATTTCACCCTCAACTTACAATCGAAGATAGACAGACTTATCGTACTAGACCTTCACACATATTTTGTTCACCTCGATAGTCATAGAGGCGTCTCAACACTGCTTGTCAAAAATCTCTAGGTGTACAAGGCATCGCTAGAGATTAGAAGTGTTAGGTAGGAGCACAATTACCAACTTAAGAGGAGGGATTTCACATTTAATAAGTAATATCGACTCCACACCATGTACTAACTAGAAAGGGTAAAATCTGGTGCCAGTCTTGATCGAGGTTTGGTATGCCCAGAGTGCGGGATATATCATAATGTGCCAGTCGGAATTACTCTGGATGACAGTTTTTTTCAAAATGGTCTTGAGAGACTTGTTGATGGCCTCTACCTATCCATTTTCCTAGGGGTAATAAGGAGAAGAATTACCATTTCTAAACCCCAGCTTAGATGTTAGTTCTTCCATCATTTGGTTATGAAAGTGACTGCCATGATTAGTGACAATCTCACTCGGGATACTGAACTGAATGATAATTTGATTGAATACGAAGAAGGTGACAGTAGTCCCATCAGATTTAACTGTAGGAAAGTCCTCGACCCACTTATTAAAGTAGTCAACGACCATGATAATGTTTTGATTCCCCCCAGTTAGAGTCGAGTTGCAATCCATGAATTCCACCCCCCACTTAGTGAAGGGATTGATGGTAATGACTGGGTGAAGAGGGGTTGGATGCGAGTGCATTTTCAGAGTGAACACCTGGCAAGGGTGACACTTCTTAACTACTTCAATACAATCTTTAAATATAGAAGGCCGAAAATAACCGACTCACAAATTTTTTTGGGTTGTCATAAGCCCGGATAGGTGACCACCATAAGCCCCACTATGGCAATCGTTCATGACTGACTTAGCTTCTCCGTGATTTAAACAATGACGCAAGATATTGTCTATTCCTTGACGATACAAAGTGTCACCGATGATAGTATAATTTTTATCTTGGTATTGTATACGTCGTCATTCATCTCGAGAGAGATGCTGAGGGAACTTCAAAGTTTGAATATAGAGAACAATGTCTCCATACTAGGGGTCATATGACAAATAAATCAACATGAATAAATTCCTCATCTAATCATGGAAATTCGGATATTAACTCTGCAAAGACTAGTGATTTGTTGGATTTTGTAAAAGCAAAATCAAGATCAAATTCTTGTAAAATGACAATCCGTTTATTATATTTTCCCCCTATGATGTGCTTAGAAAGGACGTATTGAAATGTATTGACATAAACAACCACAATAGTCTTTCAAAATAATATATAATGACGTAAACGTTGGACTACGTGAACAGAAGGAAAAGCTGTATTTTCAACATCATAATAATTAAGCCCAGGACCAACCAAGTTTTGACTAAGATACTATATGACGTGATCACAGAGCTCATCATCCTCGTGAACCAAAACCATACCAATCATTTCCTCAAACGTAGAAATATAAAGAAAGTAATCCCCACTGTAATCAGGAGACTTCAGCAGAGGTGTCGGTACCAGGGCTTTCTTCAAAGCATCGATGGACTCCTTGGCTCACTCATCCTAGATAAAAGGGGTGTCCTTCTTCAAAATATGCATGAAACCCTTATTGATATTGGCATAATTTACTATAAATTGACGTAGAAAGTTAGATTTCCCCTATAAACCTTGAAGTTGTCTAATAGTGTGTGGGGGTGGCAATCAAAGTATTGTCTCAACCTTTAACAGATATAGCATGATCCTGGTCTCAGACACTAGAAATCCCAAAAGATGACCAGATCTAATGAAAAAGATGCACTTATGAGGGTACAACCAGATTCTATAGTAAAAACATCTTTCAAAAAAGGTCGAAGGTGTGTAGAGTGATCCAGTCTCTTACAAGAGTGAGCAACAGGATCATCAAGGTAAGCTTCGGCTATATGCTTAAGATCATGGAATACGAAGGTCATGGCACATTGGAAGGTTACTCTGGAATTTTTAAGGCCGAAAGGCATTTTTCGGTATGCGAAAGTACCCCAAGTACAAATAAATGATGTGTTATGTTGATCCTCAAGTTTAATTTGAATTTGGTTATACCCTGAAAATCCATCCATAGAATAAAACACTTCGCTTCCCGCACAATCATCGAGAATCTGATCGATGAAAGGTGTCAAGAAGTTGTCTTCAGGACATGCTTTGTTTAGGTCATGAAATTACATACATACACGGATAGTTCCTTGCTTTTTATTCACAGGAACGAGATTGGATACCCATTCAATCAAGGGAACCGGGTAGATGAAACCAACATTAAGTAGCTTCTCCACCTCTTCCTTAATAGTAGAGGCCTTCTAGGGATTGACAGATCTAAGACATTGTCGAACATGTTTAGCATCCAGATAAGTTCTAATCTCCCGCTCAAAAATATGAGGGTCTATTCCTGACATCTCTTCATATGACCAAGAAAATACAATCATAATTATTTGAAGAGTTCGGTGTAGATCATAATTTCTTATGGCGAACAATCCACACCGATATGTATGTTTTCAATCTTTATAGGGGTACGAGAGATATCGGTCGTGATGGTAGGAGAAATACCTGCCATATTTCCTTTGACACAAATGTTGTGTGTATCAAGTGGAACTACAGTCTGACCATCTATCTCACTCAAAGTAGATCCAAATTTATCTTGTTTGATTCTTTAAATCTCTAGGAGAAAATAAGAGCGGTGATGCATATCGTCCAAAGGTTTGTCAGAACCATTCATGTCTTCAATGATAGCTTCATCTTAAGGCAAAGTCCCATTGAGGTAGTCATGTGAACAAGACAACTAAGTGGCCCACATGGGTCTAAGAAGGGGATCCTCCTCATCTGTTGGAGAGGTAACAGGATCGGGATCGACGGAAGAGTCAAGAACAACTTGATACACAATCTCCACTACCGATAGTGGCATGTCCATTCTAGTATGCGACTAACCTTCACAAGATTAATTCGGGGAAGGTAAGGTCCACGGATCACTAAAATAGGAAGTGCAGAAAGGAATGGACCTCCCTGCCAAAATGGGCATACTGGACATGGCGTAAACGTGGTGAATCGGTGTCGTGAAGTCGAAACTACCCATCAGGGAAGAATACATTCTGACACCAACATTCTCAGTTGTCGGATGAGAATTGTCAATCACAAGGATCGATGGTCCAACTGATGCATTGGTACCAGTGTACACAAAGGATAACTGGTCGATCATCACGATATTCTCTTTATGAGGAAAACAAAGAGTATGGAAGATGAACGATACGAAGATGACCATAGCATAGGTCCAATTGCATCCTATTAACAAGTTATAATCAAGAGGTGCATCAACTATCTTGACCTCCACCTCTACCGTCTTCCCACCTAACTAGATCGGAAAGGCAAGAATAATACCGTGAGGATAGAAGGAATGAACGTCAAAAGAAGTCAACATGTTCAACGATTTAGAAAGAGTTGGAGAACCAAGAGATTTCCAACAAATCAGGGAAATCACACATGTAGCATTGCCTTCATCAACAACCACACATTTGATGGTATACTTTGAGTACCCCACGTGGATTTGGAATTCCACATGGTAAGGCAAGCGAGGATTCACATATGTGACGTAAAACTTGAGAACTATTGAGAAACTGGGTTCTAGATATCCTAAAGTAGATAATAAGGCATTCCTCTATGAAGGACACGTCTGGAGTACCTCCAAATCCGACATCACACAAGGGGTTTGACCCAGGTCCTTAACAATAGAGTAGTTCTAAGAGGCTCTAGCATTTGGATTGTGGGTAGAGCACTTGAGTACTCCTTTCAGTATACGAGGCGGTCACTCTTGTTTTTCGATATGTAAAGTCATATTTGGAGGAGGAGGAGGAGGAGATTCTAGACCAGGTATAGCCTGTGAAGAAATATAATCGCGCAATCGAGTGGCTACATTAAATTTCACATCGACCATATTGATAAACAAATGGTCACCATCTTGCAATGACGGGTTTTGACTCCCACCAACTTCATTTTTGGAATTTGAGGATCTCGAGGCCATGTGTTTGTTATGTGGAAAAGGATTCATCAGCATGATGGGTGGTAGAGATAATAGCCTCGTAGCTTTCGCAAGTTTGGGGCATAAATGAGTTGGCCCTCCTGCAGACTAGTTTAGAGACAACTCTTTCAAATGGATTGTCACCGAGTCTGTGGATTTTATATTGGTGGAGCCTACAATGCCATTAGCATGAGGTCCATGCTTTCTTCTAGGGTCATAAGTTGACCACGGTGCATCTAGAAGAATGTGGTATAACATCCGAGACTGAGCATATATAAGATCTAACTGTTGGGCTTTAAAGATCGCTTCTTCCTCAGTGTTAACCCTAGATGTAGCAATATATTTTGAGATAGGAGGGTGAAAAGACTTTAGGAACCATTCTAAAAGAAAGGCCAAGAGTGTGGAGGTCTTAATCAACCTCTTTCATCTACGCCACTCCTGGATATGATCCGAGATATGAGTGGCGGTGTCCTGGTGTAAAGTCGACATAAGTTCTAGGCCAACATCGTAATGAAATGGAAATTGGAAGTGGTTAAGGAAGATCAACACCATATGACTAAAGGTCCCATATGCCCCCCTAGGTAGCTCGATATAAAATTTCACATCGACCCCAATGAGGTTGCGTTGAAATAATATTAACCGAATAGAATCATCATTAAGGGAATTCGAAGAGCACCATAGGTAAAAGGTAGTGATGTGATCACCAGGATCCTTGCCATTCTTAACTTTGAATTTTGGAATGTCTGAAGGAATCTTGGTGGGGATGGGTGGCCATGTAGGATCATGACTCACAGGGTCGTTCACCAACTTAGACAACTTTGGCAGATTAAGCGTGGCCAGAAAAGGGAGATGAGGTTGAGACATCTAGCCCCAAGATCCCTAGAAATATTGTGTTTGAGGAACTGTAGCCCATCCAGGGTTCTAGTAAGCACCATGGCCCTAGCCAGGATTCCAAGACCCTCCTCTAGGATGATTCATAAAAGGTTGGTTGGGCATCATTCCAGTAGGAATGTTTTGATGGGGGTTATAAAAATTCCCACCAATCGGATTACATCTGGGTTGGGGTTTTCCGAAAGCGTGAAACTGACCTCCTCTGGGTTTGAATCTAAAGGATAGAGGTGGATTTGTCATGCTAAAAGGTTTGGTCAGAATAGGCACCGAGGAGGTAGGGGAATAGGACATAACTTGAGTAGAATCTTGTCTTCCAAGTTGGTTGTTCCACCCAGAAGAAAGGGATTATACTCGGGTTTTAAAGGAAGAATGCCTCCTATATTAGGAGTCGTTTGAGGGATTTTAGAACCACCAAATGAAAATGGAGTGTTTGGAGGTGTAGTGCCCCCAAGCCTAATGCTATCATTAGGGATAGAAGTTGGGATGGTGTTTGAAAAATGCAAAGTAAAGTTCGACATACCATAGGAAAAAGGACTAGAAACCATAGGGATGGACTGAACAGTATAGCCCGGTGAGTGACTAAGAGACCCAAAAGGGTTTGAAGCAAGAGATTGAGCATTCACTATAGGTCGAGCCATAATAATGATAGGTGCCTCTGGCACTACAACCATTATGGTTGCAGGAGTCGAAGGGGAGACATTAACTATAGTGGGTGTGGAAGTTGAAGGGATCCCAGTGTTTTGAAGACTAGGTTTAGTACTTATCCTTGTAAAATCACAAGTCTAAACAGTGGATCTGTGTGTACTGTTGGGACTCAGAAATGTCGTATTTTCATCCACCTTTACCTTCATTATTCCTTACATTTCATCGCCCCATTAAAACTTCGTCATACCATTTTCATAAATACACTTAGATTCCACATTATTATTTTCCACTTTATTCATTTTAGTATTAAAAGTGAATTTATGATTAAATATTAGAAAATATACATGTTTTCATATATATCTCAATTATGTGTGAGCTTTGT